>JANSTS010011940.1:9395-23814 GCA_026546915.1 Sylvicola fuscatus
GTCCATTTACCAACTGTCACGAGGCACCGTTTACTAAACAACCATAGATCTAATCGTCCAATTAGCTAAGACGCCAATACATTGAAACCAAATTCAGTGAGACCGGCAATCGCAAATAAAAACAGAACTCAAAGAATTGCAGCAATGACATCAAATTAAATCACTTCCTTCAATTAGCGGGCAATCAATTGGCTAATTGAAACAATCCTGTTTTTCCCAGCGACAAGGCTTATGCCTTAAAAATCAAGATGCTAAAAAAAAAACACAACAATAAATATAGCAAGACGAAATTCTTCACGCATTTCCCACCGCACTTCTGTCATCCGTTTACGGAATGAAGCGCTGATAACCATTAAATATGTGGTAAATTACTCAACACTCCATATTAGTCCAAACTTCGAAGCACACACGCAGCTGCTGCGGTCAGGCGCGACTACCGTGCCGCCACGTACGCGCGATCATCCCGACTGAACACCTCTCGACTGCACAGCGCTGCGTCTCAATCCTTTGCTGTATACTTATTCAAATGGTTAATTAAATGCAATCCGGCGGCTTGCATCATGCAATGAGGTGCAAATTGAGCTATCATCGGGGATATTCATGCGTGGCCTGTGATATGCGTGAGCGCTGCAGCCTTAACTGCAATCGAATTCGATATACAGGATGCAACAACAATCGAATGACCGCATTTGCCAGCGATATATGTATAAATGTATCAGATGCGATGCGACGCGACGTGTGTGCCTCAATTGTGGCAAAAATGGGCATCCACACTTATATGGCGAAACTTCCATTGGCGTATGTTATTGCACTTTTATGTTGCACGCTGTAATTTCCTTAATATAGTGGCATGGCGGTTTTTTGCTGCATTTGTAGTTGCCGTCATGCATTCTGTCGATTTTAATTACAGTCGGATTTTATGGGCATCGATCCATGTTTTCACAGTCAATTAGTAATTGTTGGACATTCGCACGTTAATTACATAGGTTACTATGTAATGGAGGTATGCGAATAGATGCATTTCTGTTAATTGAAACACTTAGCTGTCAATCAATTTGAGGGGTTATTTTCGTGGATTTTAAATGACTTAAGAATGAAAACAAATGATGGTTAAGTTAGGAATTCAATTTTTTCCCCAGAGCAACCGACAATCTATAATTTGATTGATTGATTCTGAACCCTAAACCATTTAATAGTTATAACTTTCTAATTTTAAACCACTCGTTTCAATGTATAAAGGTAAATCGATAAAATAAGAATTTCTGTTTAGTCCTTAGCGCTGTAACACCCTTTATAAGAGCAAAATTAACAGTCAGAATTTGCAGTAATGAATTAAGCCATGACAAAGAAAAGCTGCTCACTGCAGCTGCATCCCAATTGCCAACAAGAACGAACCTGCTGCGCTTCATCGACAGCCGCATGCCTCATCCATGACTCACCAGAACCACCTACATCGTTGTATTTCACCCTACACTCAGTCAGTGTGCCTAAATATCCAGATAAGAAGGAATTCTTGTCAACTAGCACTTCTCGATAATCAGTTGCTTTGACCGTTCCGAAATTAGTTTTCCTCTCCTAAATGTCAATGAAGCGACACAGAAATTATTAAAGAACTTGACTACACATAAATGAAAGAGGAAAACTTAAAAGTAAATCGCCTCTTCATACAATATATATAAGATAATGATTATTTTCCTACCTTTTTGAGCACACCTCTTGTGCGTTGTAGCAGCATCGTCTTCCTGTTTTTTGTCTTTACTGCTGTAACCCAAGATGACATTTTGTTGATTAGTTAATTGGTATAAGAGATCTTTTGTTAGTCATCTTCACTGCAAAGAGCAAAAACTGACACCGCAAAAGGTACGCAATCGGGTGAGTTATCCTTGTTTTCAATGGGTGCTCTTCTAAACTATCCCGCATTTTATCAGCACATTCCATCGAGGGTTTTTCCCAATCCGTATAATGTTGTTGCTTGGAGAAATTTTCTTAAAGGCTGTTTGTGCGGGCGTTCATTGTTGTGGAAAATATGATTTTGACATGGTAAATTAATTTCAAGATTTTGGGATATGCAAGTATAAGGAATTTGTAATTCTTTCGTTTTAAAGTTATTTGCTGTCGACGGCTTTAATGAATTTTCAGTTTGGCAGAAAACGGTATATCGTACGATCTAAAACTTACTTACCTGTACTGGAACTTAGCGTATTTATTAGGACATATTTAAGATGACAGAACCGTTTATTGTATGTGAAAATAGAAAAATGCTTTGTTTTTAAGTTATTTAAATTGGGTCAAATTAAAAATATTTTCATTAACTTTTTGATAAGTGATTGGTTGGAAGTGTCTTCAATTTTTCTTAGAAGATATTGAAGTAAGGAGTAGTCATGGAAATGTGTTTAAGTTAAATACCTATCGCACTTCTGTCGAATTAAATTTAATAGAGAATATAAACAAAACATTTGCATAAGGATTTATTTTACAATAATAATGACTTTATTTGTTAATAAAAAAACTGATGTTTAAAAATCTAATCCTTTTGATATATTTTTCACTGGAGAAACAATTCCAACATCAATTTTCAAAAATATTGAAAAGAAAAAAAATATTGTCAATAATCATTTATTGATCAATTCCACTGGAATAGTTCTGCATTCAGTGAACCAAGTAAATTTGTGCATGGCTTGTTTATGTTAATTTTTTTTTTGGATACTTCAGAATCTCCTTGGCTATAAATTCCTTGCTCGTGGAGAATTCCACAGTACACAAAATTTCCTGAAAATAAATTCTCACAACATTTTTGTGTGATCCTATTTGGAGAAACAATGGCCGCTGCAGTCGTTTGATGTTTCCGCTGAAAATATATTTGCAAAGTGAGGAAGTGGACCCACAGGAATTGTTGTGAATCAATTACTGCCACATACTGACCACACATTGTGTGGCTACATGAAGCTAATTCATTTATTGGAATAAAGGACATCCTAAAAAATTAATAGAATTTGGCAAATAAAAACATATTTCATTCGTTTGGTTTTTTTATATTTTATTTTGTCAATTTACTTCTATTTTTCACTTTATTCATATTTTCATATTTTTTTTATTAAAATTATTATTTATATTAATTTATCGTTTTAATTATAATACAATTTCGTTTTAAGTTTTAGGCTTTTAGCTTATCTCTTAACATACAATAATTAACGTTACAATTTGTTTTCATTTAAATTAATTTAGAAGATATTAAGTTAATTGGGAAGAGTACTGAAGGGGGTCGCAAGATCGCAATAGTTATGTGTAGAAAACAAAGCATATAGTACGTTTCTTGGATTAAATAATAGTTATTGTTATTCTTTGTTTCGTTGCGTTTCCTTACTGCCTTCGGCGTCTTCATCGCCATCTATCTCAAAAGAACTCACCAGTCGTAAAACATCAATAAATGTGAAAATTCGAACGGCTCGGCCGTCCGATATTTATATATATATATATATTTATATATACATATATATATATATATAAGTGTTATATATGCGTATATATTTTTATATACACATATACAGTTATATATAATATAAAAAACGTTTTATAAAAATTAGCTTCTGTACAAAACAAACACTATCACGAAGAAGAGCGACAAGAACAAAATAAAATAATAATCATAACTCAAAAAAACAATTACAAAACAAAAACTGTTTCAATTGGTAGCCACCATAATTAAATATGTTCATCGACAGCCGCATCCCTCCACTGCCATATCCTGATAATTCTTTAACACCACCTTGTTCTGATCGTCGAGATACAGCATTGAGATTGATGTCAGCTGTGTCGGCACACAGCACGCCTTCGGCGCTAAACTGGGATTCAGTGAATTCACCAGCGTCTGGACGACAGCGTGATTTGTCGAGTTCATGTGATCGGACAACGGAAACGGACAATCACCGTGACAGTAGTACGCCTCATAGCCGGGCGGTGCCACAATCCAGTTCGTCCAGCCGACATCCGAAAAATCGATGTACAGCGATCGTCGCTGACACATTTCCCGGCCGTCTTTTCGCCTGTGCGTTCGACGTGGCGGCGCTCTACGCGCCCTCGACGCATCTCTGATGGAGCGTCGCTTATATTTACCGTCATCTGTGTAGGTGAACAGCAGCGGTTGGGCATGCGCCCACGAGTGATCATCCTCGTCCAAACTCCGCCGCAATCGAATGTGATTGTGCGCCAGCGGCTCGTTCACCGCCGCATGATCACCACTACTGCTGTTGGTGCCACCGGTGACGTGCACCAGGAGGCCGTGATTGTGCTTGGGCTCTTTCAGCCATCGCTGGACAGCGGGCAGAACGTCCAAGTTAAAGGAGGCCGTCGTGTCGTTGCGACGCACCTGCTTTGAGTCGATCAGCAGGAAAATGGGCTCGCGGCGATTCTTGATGCCCGGCCGAACAATGTCGAAGACATGAATTCGACTCCAGGCTGGTTCGCTTATCGTCGTGCTGCCATCGCTGTTTTGGTGTGTCTTGAGCGCTTGATTGAGCGTCAGCTCGGCTGCCTTCAGTAGTTCCTCCTTTGGAATGCTGGACACGTTGAAGAACAGCCGGAATTTGTGGGTGTGCGGGAACCGTTCATCAATGGCACTTTCTGTAAGGAAGAAGATGTTTTATGAAAATCTTTTCAAACAATCGTTTCATTGATAAAACAAAAAAATATTGGTTTGGTTTCAGGTGTTATGCGCACAACCATTTGGACGGTGAAAGTCGTTCGTTCGTTTGGTCAGAAATATGATGAGAAAATGTGTATTTTTAGATATCATTTTTAGACGCTGGCAAGTCCACGATGCCGTTAAATATCGCATTTCCATAAGTCTGCGTCACACTACTTCGCAGGTCTCGACTTTTAAGTCGTCCACACATGCGTAGTGGTTATAAATATAATATATGGTTCGTCCATCGGTCCGACGTGGTCATACAATGTAAGCACGAAATGACAATATAACAAGAAGCGCACAGACACGAGACGGCGAAACGCAAATAAAATCGAAAATCCATACGGCACAAAAACCTTGGATGGATTAAGGAGAGATGAAGACGACCTGTCCGGTCGTTATGCGCCTCTCCCAATTCAAATGCGGTGAATATTAATTTTTTTGATATTAAGTGGTCAGTGCAGATGGACTGTTCACACAGATGCGGCACATTCGTGGTAGCGTATTGTGCGCGACCAGGTGTGTTTCGGCCCGCGCATCTTAATCTTAATTTATCGGCGCGCGCATACACCGCCTGGCCAGCCACGCCGAGCAAACATTTTCATATTGGTTCAGGTTCTCAACCGTTGATTTGTGTGGAATTGTGAGCAAATTTATTATAATCTCCTTAGCTAAATACCAAATGGATGTTAGTTTTGGGCGGTCAATCGCTATGGCACAAAAGAATACTTGGAATAAATAGTAATATTGTAAATATCAATGGATAAGTTAAGATTATTGAGAGATTTGGAGAGTCAGTGAAAATATCAACGCACAAAATACGAGAATGTCCTAATTCTTTGGCTGTTCCGCTAATTTATGTCGAAAATAATGAATTTGGCTAAGTGGAATTTAGCTGGTAAATGAATATTTAAATTCCCAGTGGGAAGAATATTTATTGGCACAAGGTGGGAAATCTACAACTCTTTTTAAGCCACCTGGTCCGTGGCATTTTCGTATTTTTTTTCCTGATCAGACCAATGGTTCTCCAATGGTTAACCAACTGTATCTAGGAACTCTCATCAGCTAAATTTTCCTACCGGCAATTTAACCTTCATAGAGGAGGCTGATCACCTATTATGCACTTTGATCGACCATTCAGGATTTAAGAGATTTCAGAAGCATGTAATCGACGCGCTTGGTTGCGGCACACTTTGCATCACCACACGGCACAATAAACAAATCGCCAACACATGTCGAAGCCAAAAATGTTCACACAAAACACGCGGAAGGTGGCAGGGAAATGGCGAGGCAATCAAACAGAAATTAGAGAACAGCGGTCTGCGCCTGCAAAGTGGCGGATGAGCACATGAGTGATGAAAAAGCCAAAACATAAGAAGAGACTGCCAATATGTCTACTCGCGCACCATGTCCGACACCCAAATTCGCACGATTTTGTAAAACCATGTCCGAAGCATTTCAACAACTCTAAGGTAAACAATATGATCGGTGGATGGAAAACAGAGGTGTTCGCGGTACAACCTCTTGAAATCGCGTTTCAAGCGATAGACGCGTGCTGTGGACTCATAGCCGATAAAAGCTTAATTGGAATAATGTTTAGGATGAGATTGGTTGGAAGCTACAACCGTACACGTTCTGACTTGTGCCTTGTGGAATTATTTCGCAATCATCGACGATTTTATGACGCACTTGCTGAGTGGAAACATTTTTAGAAGCAAGTCTCGAAGAGAAAATGAATTTGATTAGTCATTTTTGTAAAACCTTTAAACCTGTATTACTAAAGTTTAGGACAAGGGAAATATAAGGAATGCAGAAACATTTTTGTGCGTAATGCCAGCTTCCAGAAACCTCAATGTTAGTTCTTAACTGTAGTTAAAAGAAAGAAGTAAGTTCTTACCTTCGTGTGGAAAGCTTCGCACAGTGTTCGCTGTTTGCGAGTACAGGCCCGGTCGAGGCAAACTCGTTGAGTCCAGCTCGTGGCCCATGATGTCGGCGTACAGTTGCCGCATCGGCTCTGGGATGACAATATTCTTGACGTCCACTTGTGGTCGCTCCTTGAAGCCGAACATCTGCAATAGGTTGCCTTCGATTTCGGCGAGCGTCTTTGGATCGGGACTCTCACGAACCTTCTTCTGTTGTGTGCTGCTGTCAGCGGCCGCCGATTTCGTGCTGATCATCTGATCACTGGTCTCCTGCTCCTTAATCTCCGCCGCCACCGTCGCTGTCGTCTCTTCTTCTGTGTTTTGTACAGATTCTGCATTTTCTGTAACTTCTGTTGTCTGTGTTGATGATGATGGTGTTTTGTATGCGGATGACACTGGTGGCGATGCTTTTGGTATATCTGCTGATGTGTGATGGTCACTGTGTTGTTGGCTGGACATGTAGAACAGCGATGTGGATGATGTCGTTGTGGTTGGATGTGTTGACGCTCCAGTGCTAGCAACTTGTATGATTGGTTGGAAAGTCGCCAGCACTGCGAGGGCAAAAAGCCACGCGCGCATGGTCGCTCGCAACTCTGTAATTATTAAGACAAGGATTCGATTAGAAATTAATTAATTTTTAAGATTTTTAAAGAAATTTCATCATTAAATATGTTTGTATACGACTTCTTATGTAGTTCTACCTGCCAGAGCTGACTCAAAGTTCGTGTGCCAAGGGGCAAACAGGCACAGAAAATTCTGCATTTACTTGAAAAGTAAATTTTACAAAAAGGGATCACCTGTTAAGCTGTTGGACCATAGATTGAATAGCGGTAGGTACCGAACAACAAAAGGAGACTTAGAGCAACGACAATAATGGTCGTTTATAGAAAATTCAAGTACCGTCGCGAATCGCTACAAGTGGATGCTGCTGCGCCGTCTTCAAAGACATTGATCGTTTACAACTACGGAGAATGCATCCCCCCGTTGATCTGGAATTCCATGTAAGATCAGCAAGCAATTGCTCAAAGCGTTTGTAGTGCCAAAAGCCAATGACTTAAATTCCACCGATACTCACTGTGGTTAGATCACACATTTTACTACCATCTTTGAAATGCAGAATTTTCAGATCACCCAGTCCGCGTGACATAAGAATATAATATGGTCTCGTCGGAACAACGAATTTAACATACAAGAGCTGTGTACTGAATTGCTGGTTCCGTGTGTGGCGACAGCGTTCTAGGATTGCAATATAATCCAGACATCCTAAAATCATCCCAGCATTCGGATTGGCATCCGTTTCTGCCATTTTCATTTCTAAATTTACGTCGTTGTAAATCAAAATGGAGCTGTTTACGATGCTCTCGGATTGGTGTGGCGCCGATGCAGATAATGCAAAACTACTCGCATACGAGTACATCAACAACATAACATACTACACATTTATAGGAATTTGTGTGGTTTTGCCACACGGCAACCAGGCCGTGATAGTATATAAGTAGCATAAAGACAAACCACACTATTCCAACTCGCGTCTCAGTTTACAATATGATTTGGTTTGTGCTGGATTCATAATTTACAAAACTCGTATACAACTTGTTATTAAAATCATAATAATAAGTAAAAGGTCTTCTGGGGTGTAACTGTCTACTTCTAGAGGGCAGTTTTAGTGCAAATTGTGGACAAATTGCACAGTAAAAGCACTTGATTTTACCTTTTTATTAGCAGTTGTCGCCTCTGTTTATTGTTTTATGCGCGATGTAAGAAATGAAGTTGGAAAGAGGTAATGACTCTATTAGAATCGAGATATTATCCTCAAGAAAATGTGTGAAATATTTTAAGAATATTAAAAAACAAATTCATGAGTAAACATACATACAATACATTTCCCATCTAATCAGAATTATTCATACTTTCATCAATAAGACTCATTACAACAAGATTTTTCAATTTTAAACAATTCAATCTAAAGCCGACGGTAATCAAATAAGGTCTGCATACGGCTAGTCTTATGCAACAAACACCTGTAGACAATAAAACCTAAAAAAAAAAATCAGTGTCAACCTAATGTCCAACCGTAATCATGACAATTCATCTAACAATAACAGGCCGCTTTATCCACTTTTTAAGAACCTCTGACCACACAGCTTTATCAGTAGTTGGCATAGACACTTGTCTCTTGTCGGCGAACATCATGTGGATGACGGAAAAAAAGAAGACGGAAAACATTCGCCTACAATAAGACGCAAAGTAACTTTATGGAACTGGCAATGGCCACACTGTTGTCAGGATATATGGGATAGCCCCCTAAATGATCAACAGCGAACGAAAACAAAAGACTTGTGCGGCCATATCTTCTCAAGTGCATCTATTCTAGTGGCACAAACAAAAGGATGTGAAATTATGGTAACATGTGAAGAAAATCCGAAATAATATTATCTTTGCAGAATTGCGACGCTTGTTCTATTGTCTTTCCGGGAGGCCAAAAGGTATAACGATGTTGTACGCCTGAGAACTACAAATATAACGCTGTGAGGTTACCAAAAAAAAAAAACAATCAGGGAATTTGGCAACAACTGGACACATATCTTACTGATGCTGATTGTTAGATTGGCAGTGGCGTGCACCAGGAACCCCAAAATCGTTGGCGTGTCAGGATCATGTGTATGGAAACAATTAGCGCTGGAGAGTTTTATTGAACGATTTCGAGTGCGTGGTTATAAAACCAAAAGTTGTTAACACTTGCTGATAATTATCGATGCTAGTTTTAATGAGAGCTTTATAGCTCTTGCAAGTGCATACGTGCCAAAGTATGTCGAGGTATAAAACCGGCATAGCTCGTAAGTAGCTAGTTCTCGGAAACCTTTTCTCAAGCGGATTAATGACTTGCTAGGTAGTAAAAACAATAAATCGCTGCTATTTTGATAAGTGCAGGTGCATTGTTTAGGATTGAGTACAGTGCACACGGAAAACCCTTTCTACAAATAGCAGGATTAGCATTTTCGGGATGCTCTCTTGACGATTACTCAAATGTATGTGCCAGGCACCAGACTTGTCAAAGTAATTTCTAGCATCTACTAGAATTTCAAAACTCCAAGAAAAATATTAAAAATAATATTTTTCAATATTTACTAGTGGAAACTTACCAATTTTAAGAGAGTTAAATTGTTTGTATCCAAAGGAGTAACGTTTGTTTGTCTTTGAGAATTTGTAACTAATTTTTCAATAAATTTTTTCATCAAGCAATTGCATTAAAACCATTTTATAAGATGAATATTTTTTTATTTAAATGCATTTTTTTTGCACTAAATTGCACTAAACTTTGTAAATTATTGCACATAACATTCACAATTACATTTTATGCAATTTTGCAACTTTTAATAACTATAATCTAGTTCTTTTGCCAGTAAAATGGCCCACAATCACTTAAATTCTTCACAAACTTTTTTGAAATTAAGGGTGTTAAAAACTGTATTTATAAAAAAATGTAATTTTTTAAATTGCGGTTTATCCATCCAGCTGACGCACACACGAAAACTAAGAAATATAAACTGAATATTAAGAAAATTAAAGCGACAAAACGGGTCGACGTCAGAAACAATTGAACGGTCGGCACAGACTAAATTGAAGCCCCTGTTGCCCTGCCGCCGTAAGTTGACGCGTACACGTAGCGGTGGTGGTCCGTGGTGGCGGCCGGCCACACACCACTCACGATCGCTCATCTAATACCATAAGAGATCGTTTCTCCTCCTTTTTTCTGAGCTGCTTCTCGCTTCGCCGCACAACTACCGCCATCGGCCTGTCTCTGTCGCCCAGATCTACGGGATCTTTTTCACCACGATATACTAGATATATATATATATATATATATACAGACACCAAATGTATGTGCACATTTATACAGAATGCTTTATTTATTAATTGTACCCAGGTAAGTTATATATGCCAAGGTATATGTATACCGCATATCTTTTATTATGTTATCCGACTTGGAGAGATCTTAACGCTGCGCTGGAGGAGCTCTGCTCTCTGCCTGCCTAGCGAGAATGTGCATATATTGCATATAATACGAACAAGCCGCTTATTTACTTTTATTTTATAAGAACAAAATGAGGTAGTATCTTATATCGACGTGTATACACAAATGCAACACGGCAATTGAGACACGGAATATAAAAAGGAACGCATAAAAAACGAAATCGCTTTTAAGAGACAAGTGCACCGGCAAATGGTAATAAAGCGTGTTGAGGATCGAGGATCGCATAAATCAGGGTACCTTTCTGCAACTACCTTAAATATGATGATGGTGATCGTAAATGCGCGTAGGAGAAACTGAAACTGCGTGAATGAATAAACGCAACCCTTCTGTAGTGCAACAAGTGCATATGTCGTTTTATTACGATGCTGAGCGAATGCAATAAAAAAAAACTGCTAAGGATTTTAGAGGTTCCGGATGCCAGATGCTTTGGAACACCTAAAAAACTGGTCATTGTCACTTATTTGCGTATTAAAAACAATCTCAGTCGCAATTCAAATCTTTGTTTTTAGAGGGTTGCTAATGAAAATACCAATTTCAGGGTACCTTGGGACAAGTTTCAGGTGCAATTGACCGACATTTTTGTTGAAATTGTCTTTTATTCTTGAAATAACAATTACTGACAATTTGTTATTTTAGGAACAACTCATTTATTTTAGTGTAGCATTGATATCCAGTTAATTACCCCAAATCCACCAGGAAATTAAACAATACATTTTATAATCGCCATCATATAAATCGACCGTTTCCTCATTACATGAGAGAAATCCCATGAATTTGGCAGCTTGTCCGGTGTTTCGGTATAACAAGTCCATATGCACGCCCAACAACTTATTTTATGAATGAAATGTGTATATTTGGTAAGAGCTAGAGAGGATCAGCTCGTCTAGCTAAGGTTTTCCCCCACGATCCCATAGATATCATCGGAATACACCGTATTCGTATAGTGCTGGGGTTTTTCCCAAATGTAGCATGAATGGTAGCTGCACGTCGACGACAAGGTTGATTCCCATCCCAAAGCAAACAAATTTAGAGTAAAAGAACGCGTGTGCGATCGTGGAAATTAGCATAATCTTAATTCCTTCCGAGGAATTAGTCGTCTGCTGCTATACATTTGTGAACCTGAATGAATACACAAGAACATCAAATTGCTAAGTAGTTTAATGGCGCTGGACTCATTAGCATGATTTTTGGAATATATTGTACATGTGCGACTTCTTTGTGTCATGTGTGTTTTTAGTTTATTTTTTCGGTAGTTTGTTGGCTTTGTCTGCCGAATACACGTCATACGTTGTCTTTGGGGACACATTTTAGCACCGAAGAAAGTAAAGCATCGGCAGACATGCTGCGCTTCAGGGGACCACATTAAATATTCGGTTGACTTCAAGGGATTACGTATAGTTAACAACCATTGTCATGATTGGAGTTAATTTCAATGCGGGTCGTTTATTATTGAGCTTTTTCTTTTTTGCAGCCCTGGCGCTATACCTTACTCAGGGTCTTGGACCTGTATAGACTGGTATTTAGATTCTTTTGCAGATTATTGACGCCAAATTATGCGAGACGGTAGCTCCAATGACTTCCTGCTTATTATTTGTTTGTCGTTTCTATTTATTATAAAAAAAATTTGGTTACATTCTTCAATTTTCTTAGATTTTCTTAACCTTATTTGCGCTTCATCAATTCAAAAAATTATCGGCACATATCCACGGCGGCTTTTTGTCTGCCGTGCCATCGAGGCCCGTCTGATTGTTCGCGCGTTGTGTGGCGTGATACAAATCCAAATAACTTGAACCCCCACGGCAAAACACGCCAGTTCCGAAGTCTTTCTGTTTTCTTTCCAGTGGATGTGCTTGGTGCTTCAATATGGTTAAGAAAGAACATTTCGAATACACAATTGATCGGCGCATTATGTATATGTCGGCACATTATGTATGGTTCCATATGCATCGGGCAACGTGTGTAGTTACCAACCACATAACGTGCGAAGGGTAACTTCACTGTATTATGTGATCGCACCGTGGCGAGATGTTTCGACGTGATCGTGAACCCCACCCTATTTTTCCTTTTTCGTTGCGTGTTTTGTATACCCATTTATTTATTTTTTATACGTTTTTTTGTATTTTGTTTTTTTTTTTTGTGTTGAACGAATAAAACGGTTCGCCATCGTAGAATATCTCCGCCAATCAAAGCCCAAGCCAATTGGAAGTCTTTGTGGTTTTGGGTTCTTATTCACTAGGCACTATCTACCAGCCTTTTTTTACATTAACTAAGCGTATATACTGAGTTTACTGTCTTAGATGATGACATGATGTTGTATTCTTTTCAAAGAAGGTATAGATTGTACGATGTATTTATTTGTATTTAGAACATTCATGGAATATTTGGTCAGATATTAAGAAATTACCAATTATGGCCGGTAAATTTTTAGACTGGTTTATTATAACAACAAAAATTTGATACAATTTTAATGGTAAAATATTTAAATATAATATTTATTTGAAGAAACATGTGCATTTTTACCCAATAAAATTTTATTTTCAAATAAAAAGAAAAGAAGCAATTCTCCAGAATAAAAATATCTTTTTTATATTTTTTATTCCCACATGTGATTCAATATTACTGACAATACACATCAATATTATTGATGTTGTATTTTAGAATTGTAAATACCTGTCATCTGAAACTGGTGGGGCGAAAAGTTTTTATACTTAAAAGTTGGAGCTGATAATTATTATTTACAAATTAAATGTTTTGTACATCTTCCTATTTTCACTCACTTGAAGAATCATTAAACGATGACCAATGTCCTTTTATAGGTATTAAATAATTGTAATGAAAATTGTCTAAAGAAATATTTAGAATAAATGGAGAAGACATCATGTTCCACATCACCTTTCAATAAATGGTTAACACACTTGAATTATGCACTTTATTGCATTTTTGCTGTTTGACTCGAACATTCATAATGTTTGATTTGATTTTATTGCGTTTTTTACGGCGAAGTGGCGAAACAAATAAACCTAATGTTCAAGAGTTGAAGCACAAGAGTGCAGAGTGAAGAGCATCCCATGTTGATAGGGCCGCCACCATTTGTTTAAGCTTGAAATGTATGACAGATACATGTGTGATGATGGCCGAGGGACAGGTGGGCACTACATGATTACCGAGGTGCGCACACAGTGTAAACGAGAAAGACCATCACAAATCATTGAAATACAGAAATCTAAAGCACAACAGAAGACAAAACAAATACTGGTTTTCACATTTCATTCAAAACTTAATTTAAATTCAATGGGCAATTTTTGTGTTATAAAAACTTCTTCTTCCGATCATCATCGATCGCAGCGCGGCGGCCATACGTTATGGCGTTCCAGTAAGAGAGCATCACGCATTTCTACGCAGTGAAGATGGTATATTTATGTACATATGCTGAAGATTCTGTGGAAACATGCATATTATCGGCAATGGAGGCCGGAGAATATGCGAGTCGCGTGTGTCGAGGATACTTCGAGAAAAGTGAAGCACGGCAAGGTATGTCGAGTATGTGCTGTTGCCCATCTGTCTGATCGGTCGCGAATTAAGGTTGTTTGTTTATTGCTGGGATGACGGGAAAAGATGAAGACTATCCGTATTTAGAGAGAACAGGAACAGTCAAGCATCGATGCTCTTTGTAGTCTGCATCTGAATTTCTTTATCAATAAAATGATTTATGGTTTTTAATGTCAAAAGTAATTTATGAAATCATAGGATTTTCCAAATTCATTTCATATTCATCAG
>JANSTS010011940.1:25875-43591 GCA_026546915.1 Sylvicola fuscatus
TCTCACTATAATTTCGTGCCGTTTAAATAAAGAAAATACGATTGGCTATAAGTGAAAAGCCAGTAAGCTCATCCTATATAGACATTTCATTATTACATCATTTCATGTAATTGTACCTTTTCTGTAAACACGACCTACAAATACCAACAAACAATAAATCTTAAACAATAAAGGCAATTGTCTTAATAGGGCATTTCGCAGAAAATGAACAATGCTCACGATGAACTATCACTAATTGCCCATTGCTAAAACCACTTTTTCTAGGAAACAATAAAACATATTCCGACTAGTTTACTACCTTCAAATAATCCCATCGGGATTACCATTGAATTGTTATTTCAGCAGTCAGTTAATCTTAAGTGAAGAAGTCAACAAGACTCTAGGACAATTAATCTCAACAAATTTTTATAATAACCATTAGCCGAGTTAATTTTTCTTAAACGGTTTGTCACCTTTATAATTGCTTCAAGACAAATTCTTTGAAATGTCTGGTTTATGCGAAATAAAGGCATGGTGATAGCATATTTTCTGGCAATATCAGAACAAAAACTATTTACTATTAGCAACAGCAAAAATTTGCTAATTAAACGCGAAACCAGAAAAAGAACATAAATGTTATCAACATCATGCCGAAAAACATGTTTATTTGGCAAATGACAAACTCGACTTCAAAATTCAAATACTCTTTGTGGTTTACTAGCAATGCCAATAAAAGCAGCAACCAAACGAAAAGTGTTAGCGCAGATTTCGGAAACTGCGAATTGTAAATACGATTGTTTGATGAGAGTAACATATTAAGAACCGCGATGATAATTTGTTCCAAGAATTATCATAACTCTTAGTGGTAAGAGAAATATACACAAATGATTGCCGATCGTTAATTACGGCTAGTCATTTGTGTGTTTAGTTTAAGCAATTTGCAAGATGTCTCTGTTAAAATCAATTGTGAGCTCGCGTGCCGCGCTTTGCGCGATAAAATCGATTTAGCGGTTTATTTTCAACATTTGATTCCTTTGCTCAATTGAGGATTCTTGAGTGAAATTATGTGGACATTTTTCAATATAAAAGCACGATAAAGTGCACCGACTTAAACTAGTACGAATAAGATCACGAGAATTGCAGCGGTGGGTCATGGAACATGTGTGGAGCGCGCACACCTAAGGTTTATTTTGAGCATGTGGCCTTCTTATAAATATATACTACATCCACCATAATAATAATAACGTATGTGGCTTTCGGCCTTTCTCTCCAGTACAAGCAGCATCCCGTTTTTTAGAGTCCGTCATTGACTATAAAACGCGACGCGTCATGCGCGGCGCGCCGTTCAAGAGATCGCGAGCAGCTCAGCGCACGACGATCGCCTACCGTTGCACGCAGCCGATCGTCGATGTATATTGGCGAATATTTCCGCTGTTGTGTTATGTTACACAGTCGCGGCGCACCAAGACGTATATTTCGCGCTTTTCCGCATTTCTCGTCGGTGATCGTGACAGACATATGGTCGACAGGCGTACAAAAATTCTCATTCCACACATTTCTGCAGGCTATATTCAGGTATTGAGTTAGTAGGGCTGTAATTGTTGCTGCCCGTGAGTATATATAAATAATAAAATGATAAAAATATACGGAAGACAACAACAAAAATTCAGCTCAGATATGAATTCAGACGAAAAATGGTACGAAATGCGGGGAAAAAAAAAAGTGTAGTTACCGCGCGCGAGTTTATGGTTGCGCGTTGTATCAAGGCAAATACGTATATTACCGATCATTATTATTGTTATTGACTCCGACGGATGAAGCGCGGAAAATAAGGCAGCCAACACTCACAGCCAGCGTGGCGAGACAAAATTGCCATGGGGGAAAAGTTGTTTTTGTGTAACACGAAATTAGTTCATTTTCTAAAATGCGCTGCGTGCGCCGATCAAGATGCTGGATTGTGCGCACGAGAGACTGGTTCCGACTTCATATGATCATTAAGCGCACATTTGACGCTGTTGTTGTTGTATGACAATTATAACACAGTTTTATTGCGTTTTGGGGTTGTTAAGCTAGCGTTTGGTAGACAATCAAGTTCACTTTAAGAAAGAGACTCATTGAACTTGATTCCTTAATTAAAACTTTCAAATTGAGCGGAAGGGGACAACCAAATCGATACACTCATACGTCATAGGACAAATAACCATTTATGCCAAAAAGTTCGTTAATTGATGTAAAATGCATATGAAAAGTCTTTTACTAAACTTTGTGTGTTTTACAGGCCGTTAAATGTTCTTGCTGTAAGTGTAATATCAGCGATCTCAAATCGATATTGTCGCATTGAATCATTATAACACCACGAAACTAAAGCAAATACATTGAAAAATTCAAAATTGGGTGAAAATAAAAAAATTATGAAATTGCTTCACCTCTGGCACGATCGAAGTAAACGCGCTTATAGCCCATTGAAATTATGGGGCCATGTGTTTAATATCGGATTGCAAGAGCCGCGCTCACGCATGCCTCAGTTGCGTTTTCCAATATGTGTGTTTGAAGGAAGCTCACTTTTGTAGGTAAACACTTTCAAAAACGGAGAATCAATAAATTTATTAATCGAGTGTCTATTTAGTGTGTTACCTTGTGGCAAACATAAGCAAAACACAAACTGTGTGTTACTGTATTTATTATTCAATGAAAATTACATTATTTTTCTAAAGCAAAAACGGCGTGCACAAAACAGGTACGAAAAATCAACTAAACCGACGATAAATCTGTTTCATTTATAATAATAATAATAATTTTTCTTTAAATTTTAGTACACTTAGCAAATGCACGAACCTCTGCCTCAAAACAACTTCTTTGACCTACAAAATATAGGTTCAATTAAATTGTAAACAATTTAAGACTTTCAAAACAAATGCTGACGACAGCAACGCAAAAATGCAGCGCTGCAACCTACCTCCATCGTCACTCGATCTTTCAATCGGCCTATTGAAGGCTTTAAGAAAAAAACTGTTCACCTTATTCGCTCTCTACAGTCTACACCAAAATTATTACAATTTCTATAAATAAAGGTTGACGTAGCCGAATCAAAAAATATTTTAAGTTAAATCCTTCCACAGCGGATAGCCGACAAGATACAAAGCTTTTTGCTTCTATCCATCCATCGATTCGGCGCCGAGAATTACCGTCACACAAGAGTCCAAGAGTTCGTCTATAACGACGAAGTTAGAACAAGTTTGTCTCAAATAAATGTTTTGCGACATAGCTGCAGAAAGCTCATCTCAGATTCTATGTAAGTGGCTCCATGCCATTTAAACAGCAGCTGTGAATGTCGTTTACTACACCGAAGCAGCTGGTGCACATTAAGATGATGGTGATCACCACTGCACATTTTATTGCATATCTGCATGAAAGCTACAAAGTATACGCGAGCGCTTTTACATGCGGTTGTATGGTGATAAAAGGTCATCAGTTGCGCTGCTCTTCGTGAGGAATGGCAACAACACCTTTAACAACACAAGATAAGGGCAAGCGGCCAGTTGTGGCAGCGGTGGGCATCGCCAGAGCTGGTTCAGCTCAACCACCGTCAGCACTCCGCACAGTTCGCAATTACAACTTACAACCAGTTTGGTTACATTCTTTTCGATGACGTCGATAGAAAAATGTCAACTCTGGTTCCATCGGTGTAAGATGGGTGTCTGAGTCTGGTGTAAGTGTGTATGGACTGGGATGCCGTAGCGCTTCCCTGCGCCTTAATATTGCAGCGCGCCAACGCTGATCTGATTGTGCACTGCACTCACCAACCGTCTTAAGATATGTTTATGCGCTTCGAGTGTCGTATCTTAACATATCGAATCGCACATTCGTAACTAGTTCCTAACTGCATAATGGTTGAAACGGAAGGAAACCAAGTTGTCATTGTGACAGTTCTATTTTCATTTAAACCGGTTCATTGTGCGATTATTTGTGGTTTGTTCTAAGTTTTTAAAGATCTTTTCCTCAATCTTGATTAGATCATGTAATTGGCTTGCCTTTCGGCCTTTTACCATTTTAATGTCTTAATTTTTTTCAGAACGTTTCAAAGTAAAAAAAGAAGTAATTTATAAAATATAAAATTGCTTATCCTAATAGATAAAGATCTTGGTCTACATTGACTACACTTAAGAAATTGATGACTTCCGAAATTCTATAGAAAACGATTTTAATTATGAATTATAAATTATAGTTCTTAAAAGTTTTACAAATAAGATATGATTTTAAAAGAAATCATTAACAGTCGGCATCAATCTCTTAATACAAAGTTCCTTAAGTGGCTGTACGAAATATTACGACGAAGAATTTGGCCATGGACATACTGGTTTTGGTTCAATAGCCATATGCCCCACCAGGTCCATAAGACGCACGAGTGACAACAAATTTAGTGGAAATTGGCAACAGTTTTTGTTGCCCTCTTGAATTAAATAATATGCAAATTCGGCGAAAAGCCTAGACGCCGAGACAATACACTTCCCAGAGGTGGGGTGATCCGTGATAGTACCAAATACACAATCTGGCAGGGTGACACTTTTTGTTGTCGATTCCGTCGATGTTTATCTATATTTATCTGTCATGGCTATTTTTAGGTGTTCTAATTGGCCTTTCGGTTGGTTGCTGCGTGCTCAGGCGAAAGGTGTCTTAATCACTGAATGTTGAGAGAGAACACCGAAGATGTTTAGATTGTAAATTGTGAGTTACGACTGTTGATATTTAGTAGGTCTCCAGGTGGTCTTTTTTGATTATCTATAATTAGGTGGCTCGGTTTTGCAATAAATTTACAGCCAATTAAACTTGAAGGTAGATTGCTTGAAAAATGAGAATAAGTTGCTTCAAACATCTTAAGAAATTCTAGATTGAAGAAGTTTTTGCCATAATGCATCTAAGGAAATTGACTTTATGAATTTTTGCCTACAAATCCTGGAATCAGAATCGACTGATCACCTGTAAATCGATGCAGTTGAAATATGCCCATCTCGTACATAACTGAGGTGCAAAAAAACACAGAAATCGATTGCAGAATACCTTCGCGACTGACGCACGACGCACAATAAATTCTGAATACAATTAAGGCACACAAGATCTTCAGTCAGCCTCTGCCACGCGCAAGGAATCCATTGATAAATACCAAACGGGCAGTGCGCGCGCACATTCATCTTCTGCCATTTCATCAATAATGAATTTTTCTTCCCTAACCTGGCAAGTTATTTACTATATTTTGCTGCCTGTCTTGTTCGTATAATATCAATCATGATTTAAGTGCATCGCGGCGATCAGTGCATGATGGATATTCCATTCTTGTCACGATCGCAGCGCACTTCCTTCTGCGTGCATTTCTCGGCCATCTCTGTGGCTGGCGCTGTGCTACTCTGAGGCGTCTGTCGCGTACACACGTACGTCGCGTCGTACAATATGTTTGTGCTCGTACGCGGCGCAGACTAAAACTGTCAAGAACATTTGTATGCAGCGTTTCATAACTCTATTCGTTACATTGTTATGAGTTGAAGATCGTAGCTTTTTTGCTGCGACGTGAAGATCATTCATTAATTATAACTATTTGACTTGATATAACTGGTTTTGTTAATGCTGGCAAAGCATTATAGACGAGGATATTTAATGTTTTAATGTTATATTTTATGTTTCAATTAATTCTTAAAGCATCGTAATTTATTATAAATTATAAGTTTTATGTATATTAAAATATATTTAGTTGTAAAACTGGTTGGTTGTAATTCTATACAACTTGTAAACTATGAAAAGGCAAAATTGGCTTAAGAAAAGGACATAATTCCAGGGAGGGGAACGAAGTTTCTCAATCGTAATTTTTGTATAACATAACGTGAATAAAAATAAACATAATTTCCTAATTATTAATAAAAGAAAATAGACAAGAAATTTGGTATAGTTAAGAAAGTTGAAAGGAGCCGAGTAATCATGATATGATGATTTTAAAAGACACTGACCCAGACAACCGAAAATTAAGAACCAACAAAAAAAAAACTATCCTTCTAACAATCGTGAGTTTATTACCATTTCTTGTGGTATGTGCTTTAATACATCTGCAAAAGCTCTTTACCTAGGGAGACAGCGAGACAGAAACAACAATCCGTCGACCCAATCCATCAATGATGGTAATTAAAAACATAAAGATAACGAACGACCGTGCAAAACCGCGCAAAGAGACTAATTAAAATATGTGAGAAGAGAACAGCAGAATTCCACACTATTCACAATCTTAAGATAAGAAGAAATAAAAACGCAAAAATGGCCACTCTGTACGGTGGAAAATCTCTTTGATGATGAAGGAAGATGGAAACATATGTAAGTAATGACAACGAGGCGTTCAGGCGGAACTGTTATGGAATTTGTAAGCTCACATATGAAATATGTAATGAACCGGCATTTAATATGTCATAGATACTAGCCACGGTGCCGATTTCAATTAAATTGCGAACCAAAGATCATCTCAGCTTAGCAGAAAGCAAAACCGCAAGATCAGTTTGTGTGGAAGCGCAAAAGTATCGTCGCCAGAATAGTGATCGTTGTATTTTCCATTCTAGCAAAAATTTAATTTTTTGGAAACAAAAATATTTCTCATAATCATTAACTGGAATACTACTTTATCAGTTACTAAACAATCAAAAATTGTATCTTTTCACCGAGATTTAGTCAATTAAAATTCGACACCTACGAGTACTCTTGGTAAATAATACAACAAAACATATTTCTTTTTATTTCGCTGAATTTTCTCTCTCCTCGAATCGGATCTCTTAAGTTTTTCATTTGCATTGAGATTACGTAAAGCTTGAATACGCCTTTTGAATGATCTATTTCTGGAAAATTGTAGTTTTTTGTAGAAAATGTTCAGGTTTTGATACGAAATGGTAATTCTAGAAGGCCTTCAAGTTATTTAAATAGATTATTTTAAAATTGAGACTTTAAACACACTTTAAATAGGTATTTGTCGATAAATCCTAAAGAATCCCTATGACGTTTAGTTTCACTTCAATGAACAATATCACGTGTCATCCTATAATACCATCATAATGATTAAGTATCAATTAATAAAGTTATTTTTAACAAATTTGCGGTTAAAATCTATATAATAAATAAAAATAAAAGTAGAATGAACTTTTTATTTTACCTTTAATTGCGATTGATAGTGAGTCCAAAACACATTTAAGTGCGAAGATTGAGTTGAGATGATTTTCGAGATGGCGAGCTGGATTTTTTTTTTTTGAACTTTTTGTAAATGCAAAAACACGTATTGTGTTTGTATAAAAAACTTCACTTTGCTTATTTTTTCACTTGAAAATTTTCTCAAAAAATTTTAATCACTTCTTGTTAAAAGCTTAAAAAAAACTGACGGCTTTTTCACTGGAAATTCACCTTTTTGTTTATTGTAAGTATTTTGCAGCGCACTTTTGAAGCTTTTCACAAATTTCGTTGTAGTTGATTAATTTCAGTGTATTTTTTAGAAATACTGAAATTTCAATTAAATCCAATTGAGCTTTCCCTCGTTGTGCCTCTATTGACACACAATCACGTGATATTTGCGTGTTTTTTGATTTTGGGACGGGAGCGGCCTGCACCGCCTTGTCATAACCACAACAACAACTAGTCACAACTAGTATGCATACACAACAACAACAACAACAAAACATATAAACACATAACTATATGTAAGCAGTATAATATCGAATATATAGAGGGTATACAATAAAACAAAAATAAAATAAAAATAAAAATAAATAAAGGAGGTGATTCAATAACCACAACTTGTTCGATTCGCTTCAAATAAGAGCGCGCGCGCGCAACTCACCTCGCTGCCGATGTCTTTTTAGCGAGAGTTTCTTTTATTCGGATTAATTTATTTCTTTATTATTAGCGTACACGTTTGTATTCTTTTCCAATCGATCTGAATATTTCCGCAGTCGCGCACTAGTTTTATTGCGATGCAATAAATCGCGAACCGTTCTTGAGGCACTCTACTCGCAAATAGCACTTAGCTTGGCTGCACCGCTGCACAAAGTTGCACTTGATTCGCCTCTTTTCAATTTTTCTTGTTTTGACAAAAAAGCTTTTAGCATAAATTCTCCACTATTTTATTTGAACAATATCTGTTTTCTTTTTACGGATTCAATTGTGTTTTTTTTTTTCCTATTTTGCTTTTCGTTTTACTTTTCTTAACAATATTTTCTTTCCGGACAAAAGCACAAAACAATGGGGTTGGGAAGAGGACGAACACCTCACTCACTCACTGCACCAAGTATTGTGGCTTATATTTGAACAAAGTCGATCTGCTGCGACTGGATAGGCGCATTTGCATGGCTGCAATTCCACACACGGCACACACGGTTCGCTGTAAATTTGTGCTGAACGATGGCGAGAGATGTTGATGCATATTTTTCCTTAGAGCGGCGACGAGAAGTGCGCGGACTTCTACACACAAAAACCAAACAGGCACAGCAGCCGCGACAAACTAACAAACAGCAACGTCTTAGATTATACAGTGTCTCGAAGTAATCCATTCGAATAGTGCGCACATATTTCCACCATTTGACTCCAATTTTCTTTACTTAATTTTGACATTCGAGTTTTTTCGACGAGCTTTCGCATTTCATTTCGATAATTTGTTTCGTTTTATTTTGACTTAATTGGTTGTTTTTTTTTTTTCGTATTTCACGTTTTTGAGTTGAGTTGTCAAAAATTGGGCAAAAAAAAACCAATGTACTCAACTGGTTTCACTCAATTTCACTCTTTCTTGCTAAACATGCCATTTGTTCTGTTGTAATTAACAGTTGATGCAATTGTCTAGGGTTTAGTGATAAAAACAAATTAACTTTTCTAGCCAGATGATGCGCTTGGCTCGTGTGCGTGCAATGTCTTGCTGGTGTATGCTGTTCAGTGAACGTATGGAAACCACTATATGTTCAACACTCACACAACGCAAACATGTTCCATGTCCACAAGACGAAAAATTCCTTGAAACTGGAATTAAAATTGAGAAGAAATACAAAAAAAATATAAAATACTGATGTGTATAAAAAGGCATATAAAATAAATAAATAAATAAAATGGAAATATACACATAGAGGAGGGATAAAAACAAAAAAAAAAAGCACAAAAAAGCGTAAAAAATAAATAAAATGAGTGAAAAAAAACTCACGTAAATTATGTAGCTGGAGAGCAAAAGAGAAAAGACAGAGAGGAAAAACTTGATTAGCACTCAACTGGCTTTTTGCCTTCTTTATAATTTTAATTTTATATATATTTATATGTATGTATATCACGGTTGTCTCTGTCCCACCTCGTATATGTATCCATCGTACACATTATAAATTAATAACACAAAACGAACACGAAAAAGTATTAATTTTTCGTTCGTCGTTAATGTGGAAAAAAAAGACTTAAAGAGTATTTAAGAAATCTATTTTAGAGCGAAGTGCGTTGAAATACCGAGAAAAAGTCTTGAATTCACTTATAATAGCCAAGTACGATTCCGATGAATTCAATTGTGAAGTGAAGAAGCTTGAGAACGTGGGCTTTAAGCTTCGCCATTATGAAAAGAGGGTGCCAACAAATAAACACAAACGACAACCATTTTCTGTTGAAATAATGATTCTGCAAACGTAAACTATTAATTAAGTAAATGAATTTAATTTAATTTTAATACTTAATCAAGTTTAGGCACAAGTAGTCAACACAAGTTTTACTTTAAATTTATTAACCTTTGTCAGTACCAAAGCTTATAAAAAAGTCCAAAAAGGGTGAATCTTAAGATGTTACCGCTATTAGAACAAAAACATGGGAAAGAGATTTTTACGAAAAAACAATCAGAGCTTTTTACACTATTTTCACTATATTCCTTAGACATTAAACTATAAGCTTAAGCTTATCTCATTGTATGTATCGTTCTCTCTTTCTTACAATCGTTCTTATTTCCTCTTACTCCAAATTTTTTACATCTTTTAACGCTTTATCATTTCACCATTATGGAACTATTTAGGATATTGCAGAGGAGCTATTGCGTACAAAAGCATGGCACAAACAACAAACTGTAACACGTTGGCGGAACTCACTTTTTCGCTGCTGCTACCGCCAAAGTTTTCCATAAGTTTTAATAATCCACGAATAGTTCACAATTAAAATATATCACTAAATGCACTTAAGAAATGCACATCAGACGTCCGTAAGTTGCACGGCAACGGTTGGTAATTATAACAATTTCGCCAATTTGTGAAATCCTAGACCAAGTGCAGGAAAACAATAAAACAAAACATTGTTTAAAAAAATAATCGAGTTTAGTTGAAATTGGGATGCTGCAAAGTCTGCGCTCAAAACTCTACTAAGGCTGGCGAGTCCCACATTTGGCTCAAGCCGCACTTCAGACATTTAGTCGAAAAACTCTCATTCTCTCCAAAGCACAAGACGATCGACGGTCGTCTCCATATAATATTTAATACATACAATATCTATCTATCTATCTTTGGCTGGCTACGACGAGATATATTATTCGTTTACATACGTAAATGTGGACATGTCTACATATATGTGGATTGTAAGATACTGATTGTTGTTGTTGTTTGTTTCCACCACTTTATGCGCCGTTTAGTTATACGAAAATTAAAAGACTCGCGCGCTCGCGATAGTCTTTTGCTGCTGCTGCTGCTGCTGCTGCTGCTGCTGTGGTTGCTGGTTGCCGCTCGTTTTCTGTACGATCATTTGTAGGTATTACATTTCTCATGTGTGTTCAAAACCATTCAGCTCAATATATGTGAACAAAACAGCTTTAATGTCAAATCTGGGAAAAAGCTGTAAATTTTTTAAGTATTTTTTGCCAAAAAGGAATCAATTCAAAACAACTGACAATCGTTTAAATAAAAAAGCTTGATAGAAAAGCTACCTACTAACTTCCACTGTTTTGAAAATTACATACACACGCTCAAGGGAAATGTAATTTTATGCAGATTTAAAAAAAAAAGCTCGATCATCAGGTTGGTAGTGGTCAGACGGCGCGATCTTGCCATTGTGCATACGCGAGGATCACTCGCTGAGATATTTTCATCTTTGCGCGTTCATCAATAAAGAGCTTTATAGTTACCCTACTTTGCCACACTCTGTACACACATCTTATCCATTAGACAATGTATCCAATTGATGGACAGGCGTGGCCAATTAAAAATGTTTGCTCACTCACCGGGAGATTGCTATGTGGACAACAATACAACAACAACAACAACAACAACAACAAGCGCGAACGATAACGATCGATGCGATCAAAAAAATGATAAATAAAACTGACTCTATCGAATCAGGTCGTTACTTCTTTGAGTTGACTGTCTTGAAGCTGAGCCGCTGCTGGTGCGGTTGCTGGCGGTCAATTTTTGTATGCCATAGGATGCCAACAAGATAACCCGTTACGCATGCAGGCGATATGTGCCTATACGTATTTTGTTATTTGTATCATTATTAAAGACGTTTTATTAATTAGGAAAAATTGTTAATCAGAACTTGTAAGAATAACCGCAGTCAATGTGGGTTAAAATCTTGATAAAGGTCATGGCTATTTCTGCGTTATTTTCTCCCGAGTCATTTTATTTAGGTAATTGTTAAGACTGAGGTCAAGGTGAGTGAGCTTAATGAGTTTTTGATGGGATTTTGCGGCAGGAAGCTGACGACAAAATGGTTTTACGACCTCAAGAAGCACAAATTCACTTTAAGCTGTCGGAAATTTCAATTTTTGTTACTATTAAGATATAAAAAGGTATAAATTATCGCTTGATGCTTTTCGTGGTCATACTAAGAGAGCTATAAGTTTATAATTTTTTTTAAATTTCTTGTGTATAATTATGATAAAAGGAGATGATAAATGTTGCTTTAATTATCGATAAAAATCTTACATTTTCAAATCAAATTGAATAAACCAAGGTCACTCATCCAATTTGTTTCTTAACTAAATATATTCCTACTAATTCTTAACGCTTTCGATAATAACTTAATTGCAGTACCAATTCATTGTGGTCAAATTGCCCGTAAGTCATCACAGAACTCACAAACCACACAAATCCTAATAAGTGCGGTTACCATTGGTGTGCCGAAACACCTCCAACAAAAGCTGCAGATTGGATAAAGTTTAAAAGGCAACAAACCTCCAACCACTTGAACAGAGAAGCAGTAATAATCTTAGCCAAGTGGAGGCCCGCGCGCACACATCAAACGCCGGATCCTCTATAAAACACCTGAAGGTTGCCTCCTTTGCCCACCTGTCTGGCCTGTCTGCTTCTATTTACACCACAACAGCCATTTCCGCCCAATTTTGAGAGCTTTTGTGCTGTTCTTTGCGTATGTCACTTGACAGACAAAGACTCATATCTCATCAGATATCATCACAAAAGGAAACAACAGGAATAAAAAAGCCGACGGCGCATGTGTGTCTAATCGCCTTAAGTATGTGAAACTAAACCATAAACCTAATGAAATCACACGGATGATGATCATCTGAAGCGCACACACGCACACACACTTGAGAAATGCACGAGAACCAAAGAACGCCAATTTTACCAAAATGTGCTCCGTAATAAAATATCCCAAAATTACTATAAAGAGGTAAAGTGCCGCGGCGACGAGGATGCGCGTAAAAGAGGATATGAGACACAAAACAAGATGTAAAGTGAATATTTCTGGTCTTTGTGGTGGGTTATTATGTTTGTAAGAGGGAGTATTTGACCTTTATATATTTTGGTGTGTTTATACTTTTTAATTTGATCTTAATTTTCTTAGCGACTGCACGCGAGTGCGGTGCGGATGCGACATGGTTTTCGGTTTCTTTTGAGACGGTCCACAGAAGGACAGCGATTAAGTTAAAGCACGGCAAACGTCCAACTTGAGAGGTGAGATCGCGGTTTCGGTGTGCTTGTGGAATGGGCCTGAGTGCATCGAAATCCATCAATTTACGTTTTGGAGGTCGGCGATTGTTTCGTGTATTCACACGGGCTCCATATCCCAAATTGAGTGGTGGAAAATTTATATGCTTGACTTGGGAAGATGCAGTGGATTTGACACACTATAAGATGATGACCCTGGTCGAGGGGAAAGTGGCTGGGTTTCGGGTGCGAAAATTTGAGTCTAAATATAGAAAGACAATTGAGTGTCGAGTTTCCGACATTTCAATATATCTTTCCTCAATAATTTTGTCATATTCTTCTTGAATCATCTTAAAGTTGGTAGGTATTTAAACGAAAAATTTAAAAAAAGAACAATTTTCCTTCAGTGGTTACACACGACTGACAACCACATTTAACGTGCCTGCATTTGAAATTTGATACATTCTTGCAGAAATTCCCCTTTGCATAATTATTCGCAGCAATGTAATCCAAAAGGCCCAAAATCCAGATGCGAATGACTTCAGAGTGCTGAAACTAAAATACCATGCCCGAAGATCGAGCACTTTGTTTTCATGTAAGTCGCGTGTACGTTCTCCACATGCACTCTCAACCTCTACATAGCTGCGGAAAATATTTAAAACGCCAAAATTCGGCCACCGCAAGAGCTGCGTCCTCCCATGCTTGAAACCGATTTATGTATTGTTAATTTATTCGTTAAGATGATAGCCGAAACATATCTTTTTAGCGCGTTTACTGTTTACACAAGAGGCTATCTTCTCGCGCATATACTCGCCCGTAGACACAGTGGTGCCGCAATTCGTACATGTACTCTTACTACTATCTATACGACACCAGCCAGCGCAGCGTCCAAGAATAGTGATCGCGATGTTCGCAACGGCCAGCAGCAGCGATTATCGACGATGGCGCGTAAATGCGCGAATGGTTGAGAAGCTTTTGATTGAATATGAATAATATGTTTGGTTTAAAATCTGGATAATTCCACATCGAAGCAGTGTCACACTTCGATGGACATCGATAACGATACAAATCACCGCATTATCGCATTTACCGCCTCTCAGTCTGTTTGTATATGTTAGAGTGATCTCAGGTCCCAGGAATGTGTGAAAAGGTGATGTCTTGCGTCTTTTGTATTATCAAAAAAATGTGAATTATTGTTCGGTCGCAGTTGCACTTCAACTCCGTGCGACTGTGAGGGCTTCACCTTTAACTTTAAGTGCATTGCTGTTACGCGATCGGAAGTGACGACTTAATGAGTGCATCTAGATTCCTCAGAAGCTAATCGTGTTTCCATTCGGCGTAAGTCTATTAAAGTCTTAATCATCGTTTTAAATGGAAATTGTATATACTGTATGTGTCTGAGGGTATCCGGCCTCATATATTCTGCTGCTACATATGCCTGGTTGTTGTCTGTTCGTTTAGTGCGCACACGAAAATCATTAAGCAGGCCTTTACTTTTGTTGGTTGCGGTTTTTTTTCTGGACACTCTATGGATTCCTTCACAACTGATTGTCTTAAGATTTAAGTGATTTTATACAATTTTTTTAATCATTTAAAAAATTACATTCACTGGATTGATAAATTTGTCGTTGACCTCTATTATATGTATGTCCATAAGAGAAATTGAACATTTTCAAACAATATTGAAGAACTCTATTGAACAAATTAGCTCAAACGTCTTGCGATGGTAAATAAAGCTTAAAGTAAGTATTCCAATGAATCACTTTCAGCTCATCATTTGTATAACATCCAGCTGAACAAATGACAGAAGATATTTGCAAATAAATTACATTCATGTTCGCGAAAATATTCTCAATCCCAGTACCTTATGCAAATTCTTTAAGCACACAAACACTCAATATATTGTTATAAGCAATTAGCATCATTCACCAATCCACAAACGACAACAGTTGCACCACATAACGACATCGACCAAGAATGTCCAATGTAAATGTTCGTAAAAACATCTCGAATTGCCGTTTGAATTAACAATATTTTTCACCAATCTTTAACACTCGTCTCCCGCATTTGCGTGATAAATGTTTCAGTTCATCAAAATGAAAATTTAACAAATTATTCAAACTTTAGAGCACTTACCAACGTCTCAATATAAACAAGAAAACAAACATTAACACAAGGAATGACAAAGTTAAACAAAGTTTATGGTAATAATGCGAAGGCAGATTGGAATTTGTTTGTACCTAGTCATCATTTTTAACATATTTATATCATTAAGAATATACCTTGGCCAGCTGGCTGATGGTCTCAAAACCGTTTTAACTGCAGAACAAATAAACAATGTAATTCATGTTAAGTGATTACGACGAATCAATTGAGATGATTCAACTCAAATATTGTTAAAGATAAATTATATTTTTCACTTGTGGTATGAGAATTGTTTTTTGGAAGAATCTTTTTCTTGTTTTGTTACATTTTCTTCTGTTTTCCTAATCTATTGTAAATGACAGTCCAAAAGGCTTGATCTTTAAAGTCTTTTAAAGACGATTTCAAAACAATTTATTTTAAAGTGGTGCTAAGAAGAAGTCTGTTTTTTATATAAATGTGCATCTTAAATTAAATCATTTACCTTTAGGTCTTTTTTCAGATTTGTTTTAATTTAATTCAATCTTGAGATATATTTTTAATTCTTAACACATTTTAATATTCTAAATCTTATGTTGAAATTTGCAAACTTCAGCTCACTGAATATTAATTTATCGAATTGGAATATGCCTATCAGTTAAGCTTCCGTAAAGACAATGCTAAAAAACAGTCTGTCTTTTAGGCAGAACCTCTTAATTTATTCTTATTAACTGTCTAGACCAAGAAACGTCTTAATTAGCGGCGACACGAATATTATAATATTTTGAATACATTGACCTTAAATGGTTAAAATTTTGACCAAAAATGTGTACCAAAAAAAGGTTTATTTTCTTACATCAATTATGATTTGATTAATACTTTTCGGTAAAGAATTCTAGATTTTAGATATAAGATTAATCATTCTTTAAGGCGACTACCATACTATCCGCGAATGCTAATAAAAAGTCATATCACATTTTGTGGAAGATAAGTAAATTCCACGCAGAAAGATCTTCCTGTTTCGCGCTACTGTGTGTTAAATACGACTACTTGTGTACACATAAACGATGACTTTCGACGCATAAGCGTCTTATGAGATGAGCCAGGCGATCTCTCGTGCACATACGGTCCACCCACGTAACGAGCACCGCGCGCACATAAAACAAAGAGAAATCCGCTGCACGGAGTTGTGTTATAACAACATATTATGAGACCAGCGGCTGAAGTTTGTACAATGATAATTTGTTTTAATTGAGGGAAATACACACTTTGTAATTATTGTCGTCTTCTAGACACACATCTCATTGCCCAGCCGTGCCATACATATATGCCGAAATGAATCGCACAGCAAATGGAGCCAGAGAAGGAAGATCGCGCATCAAAATGCGGCACTTTGGCAGACAAATCGACGACGACGACCTGCCAGCAGCCCGGCCGATTATGTGTACCAGCCTCACATATGTATATGTATGATTTTTTCTGTTGTTTCGCGAGGCCTCCGTGTGTCGAGGATGAGATGTACAATGTACAGCGATCGTTGAGTATTATTGAATAATTCAAAGACGATTACACATAGAAAAGTAAATGTTTTTTCTACTAAACAGCGATTGAAGTGCTTATTGTGGATTTAACATTCCATTTATTGATTTATAGATTGGTGAGCGACGGTGGGAGTTTTGGAAGACGCTGGAGTGTGCAAAGGTGGGCCTCTGCATCTTGTTTTTTTTTACAATATAGGTGTACCAGCTGCCGATCGTTGTAAGATGTTGATATGCACTTCAGGAAGGCTCCTGCTTGCTGTTGCGTCAGCATGACGGCTGTTTTTGTTATAGCAAAATTTATTAAACGAAAAAAGCTCGTTACGAAATTTCATGTGCGATTGCTGCCAAATGTTAAAACATTCAGTATAAGACGATTGAGGACGAGCCGCTTAAAACATGTTGTCGTCTCTGCCTGAATGGATGCAAAATCGTTGCAAAGAAAGCAAACAAGTGAGCTGTCTTTTCGTCGACATGTTTGGGTGGCAAAGCAAACTGCAGCCGGCCAGAAAAGCGAAAGCTGATTTTTAGCATGGCGGTGTGAATTTTCATATTTACCCACTTAATCACAGAATTGCATACAATTCAATTGATTTTGTCCCAATGCAACAATTAAGATAAGACGCCGCCAGCTGGTCGCTCAGTGTTTTCCCCGTTTGAAGCGTCAAATGGTATTTAAATTGAATATGCCTTTCTTGACTGGCAACAGACTTACTGACGCTCGTATATGCTGTACATTGAATGGAATCCGGCAGACGAACTGACGCTAACTATTACAGCCGGGCACACCTCCGTTCGCCATATATGCGCGCGCACTGGAGGCGTCAGCTCGTCTGTTTGGGATCTTCACATTATTATTTTTTTTAGAGTTTATTCAAGCAATTTTTTGAAGGCTGGTATTTTTATTGTTTTGTCAGAGTTTCTGTTCCTTTCTGCTCAATCCATTTGTATATGAAATTGCGCTTAGAGACCATGAATGGGCAATGTTGATTGGAAGCAATAAATCGTCGAGTGGTGTGTTTTGTTTGTGGAGATTCAGATTTTTTTCTGACACGCTCCAGCTTTTCATAAATCACGTTGCAGAAGTTTTTTTCTTTTTAAATTGCTTCTTGCGAAAATAAATCGTTGACTTTCGGTGACAGAAAAGATCACGCAGACGTTTTTCTCTATCTTTCAAAC
>JANSTS010011951.1:19139-37402 GCA_026546915.1 Sylvicola fuscatus
GCACACAATACACACTATTATATTCATCCACATCGCGTTCTTGCATTAATTCAGCAAAGGAGCTCTGTGAATATTTGATTTGGCCAATTTAAATTTATTTAAAACGAATGGCAATACTGCAAAGTGGCCCGAAATTCATTTCGCTTGCCAAATAGCGCCAAACTTGGCGAGCGGATTGCCTGAAATGAGACGAATCAACAAGAAGAATAAAATCGAGAAATCAGTTTTTTTCTTTTCGTCTTTTCTTGCGGCAATGATTCACAAGAATAAATTATTATTATTATAAGAAAAGGGAATCACAGTCGAAATGTAAGTGGGTATTTGCGTGGGAGTATGTTACGTGCACAGCAGCTTCGGCGGCGGGTGTGGTAATCTTATAAAGTGAGTACAAAGACAATAAAACATAAAAAGAGAACAGAAGACTTACCCAGCAAGTGTAAACAGAAAAAGAATTTTACTTCGCTTAAAGTACATGAGTATACTATTTTTAGAATCATAGCCACCCCCTAAGAAGAGGTCCTGCTCCTTACAAACATCAACTATGGCATAGTGAGGCGATATGACATTGCAAATTATTCGATTTAAGCCCGACTGCGTTTATAAATAGAAAGTGTCTGAATTTATGTGTGCGATTTCTGAGCCAGCATGTTTATGCTGAAAAAAGGAAAAATGTCACTGTTTTCAATTATCTCAATTTTTCCCTCGTTTGGCCTTTTTTTTTGCAGTCGATTTTTTGCTGGCTGACACCCACCATTCTCTCGGCTACAACGTATGCTTTTTCACACCCCGTACACAACACATAAATACATTACACATACTCCTCGTCTACATAGATATTTTCAATGCGTAAATATTTGTCGGGATTTTAGGAGCAGTTTTTCTTCTCTTTTTTTTCTTTTTTTGCCCCAGTCAAAGCATATATGCATAATATATGCCGGTTATGCGTACGACATGTATGCAAAAGAGTCGTAAAATATTATTATGTAAATCAAAACTGTTGTTGGAGAGGCACGCGCGGAAAGGTGAATGAAAAATCGGTCGTCTTATGACTGAATAATTTAGCGTGTAAAAGGAGTCGATGAGGTGGATTGTAAATACCCCAGCGATAGCTGTAAAATCATATTTTTTAATGAATATTCATTTTCCTTTGTTACAGGTTGTGCATTTGTAAAGTTCACCTCTCATCAGGAAGCACAGGCAGCTATCACAAATTTGCACGGCAGTCAGACTATGCCGGTAAGTTAAAAAAAATTCCTAATTGTTTTATTCATTTTCAGAAAAAACGCCTAAATAGCTACTCCCAAAAAAAATTATATATTATATAAAGATTCCACTTCTGAGTTCAATCATTAAAAAAGTAAACAATTCTCACTTAAGAAATTGACCATATAGTTGGCACCAGCAATTCTAGAGCGACATGCATTCCCACTCCCGTCCATTGTGTTGGAATGCGGTTGTGCTCGGAAAGACGAAAACACACAAACAAATAAGAAAAGCAATAAGCTTACATAAGACGCGCAAGCGGATACAAACAATACAGAGTAAAACAAAAGCCAGAGCTCTTATCGCAACAAAGACAAGTAGCTGCTACTTTTGTTCTGTTAATTGCAAAGCTTTAGCCTGTTGGGAAAATTGAAACGAAAGGAGCGCACATTACAAAATTGCAGTTGTTTCCCATAATATGTTTTTCAGCAGACTCATGCCGCTGTTCGTAAAGTGCTCCTTTATGTATGCCGCCGATGATTATGTGCCAGCCGTTGTATGGGAGACGGGGACGGATATGCTCAAAGCAAAAGAATCCTAGATTAAAGAAAAATTTCCGCCAACAACACTGACAACGACGCGAATATTTCAATTGACAAATCATTTTTAATTACATTTGGTGTATGATTTCAGAAAAACACAAAGGCGCTTTCATAATTTGATAATTTCAACATTAATTGCTACCTCCATGTTGTTTTTGCTGTTTTTTTTGTGAACATGCAACGATTCAAGAGTAATTTCTATGTAAAAAGATTCGAATCGCAGCTTTAAAAAAAAAAACAGAAAAAGTTTAGTCACTAATCAATAATTTGTAAAATAAAAAAATTAAAAATGAACACAGACAGAAAATATTACCTTTACAATCGATTATTAGTTACTTGAAAGTGGTATTGTCCACAATTTGCGCAATAATGATAGAAAATGTTGTCTTTCTTATGTAAATAAACGAAAATTGAAATCATCAACTCATGAGTGTAAACATAGACTGAATTTAATAATTTATTTATGCAACAGCAAATACTTGTTTTTGTTGACTGTCTTCAAATTAAATTAAAGAACGAAACGAATTTATGTTTTGAATGAAACGCCTGCACTTATTCTATTCCATTGAAACACTTTCAATTACTTAAAACTCTATATTTTAATCAATTACATTTTGATTAACGTTTGAAAACCAATTTAAAAGCTTTTTTTTAATCTAACCCATGACCACTCTCTTAATCACAAAAATTATATGGCAAAGTGTTAAATTAACGACACAATGGAAACTGCACCATTAAGTGTCTCATAAAATCGATCACTCATCTATTGGGCGGTCTGAGGATTCGTTAAAACGAGGACTCAGTCATAATTCCCATGGCGATTTCCTTCAAATCGATGAAAAATGTCGCGCCAAGCTAATTTTCATTCCCTTCACAATACTTATTATAGTTTTTTGTTATGAATTGACCGATGGGGGTGGGGGTGGGGGTGGTTGTGGGCACTGAGCGCGTGTTCACATCCATATCAGTCCGCTATGATAACAATTGTGGTAAAAAATTCTTCGTGAACATTAATTGGTGTCGACAGTTTTTCCGTTGTTGTCGCTTTGTCGCACATTTCCACATCGCACTTGGCTGTTAAGGGTTGTAAAGTTTAGCTGAGCTCTTATGGCGCTACAATTTACATCATGTGAAATATTGTGGATTTATTATAGGCCACACATGTGTGAAAAGGCACAAAACAATTTTTATAATAATGTGCACACTCTATGTGCAGTCCCCGCCGTCCAACCCCCCCACCGTGGGGGTTTGCGGCAGGACGGGTGGTTTGTGTGCACAAAATATGAATACAAGGCGAGGAGAAAGCGGAAAACACTTAGCAAAAAAGCCTCAATAGCCATAAATTTATTGCAACAAGTTTATCAAATGATCTATTGGCTTTTTGTCCGCCGCCGTGTGGGTTCGTGTGATGTGGCTACAGGGGTGGGCGGGGGGCGGCGGTGTGGTGTTTTAAAATATATAAAAAATGTTTTGCACAGAAACACATTATCAAAAATGTGTGTACATGTGTGTTCAAGTTTGGCAATTGAGTGGGCCCCCCATAGATGTAGTTGCGCTATAAAGTGTGTACATTATGCGGCCAACCCACAACGGAAGTCGACAGGGAGCGAGGTGAACCCATTCATATAGTATTCCGACGTTGCTGCCACTGCAGCGCACAGCACATGTGGGAATTGTGTGTGCGCCCAGCCGCCGCCGCGACGCTCAGTGTAATGTGGGGACGAATGCCTGCTGCTGGTAACGCAACAGTTTTTGGCATGGAATTGTGTTGGCAAACCAATTTCATGCTTTAATATTTTAAATTGAAAATTCTACAGAGAGGATGTGGGCAGAAATGTGTTTGGATGGGAAACAGCAATTCCCCACGACTGGAAAAGCATTTATCGAAAGCCGTCTACGGCCATCGTAGCCGTAGCCAAGTCAACAGGTGCAGCATAACTTTTTGTCTGTGCCAGCATATTTTTGCACTGCAGCACATTCCAGCCGAGCAAAGTACTTTTCGCCAACTTGTGTTTGTGTATCACAATAATTATGATAATTAAATGATCGCTATTTCAGTGGTGGGGGGATGCTCTTAGCATCGTCGGCTGCATGCATAAATTATGAATTTGCTTAGAATTGAACTATCATGCTCGACAGTTGACATTTCTCTTGTAATGCGACCATTAGGGTTAATTGGATTTACCTGAAGATGTCATAATATAAAATAATACAAACCACCTTGCTGCTGAAATATAGATGAGATGATATCAGAATCCCTGGTCGCCTCCATTATGGCAATACACAATTATGAAATTGGACGACACAAAACTGGAGAGCTCATCTCCGCTTTGTGGATTTATGGCCAGCTACAAAAGTGGCACGTCATTCTCATTGTCATATTTTCTTAGCAAGTTTCTTGTCCATGAATTACAGTTCTCACACCAAAAGCACTCCAGTTTCTTAAAGCAAACTGCAGTCTCATTCAGTGGCCATAAATTTCGATGGCTAACCATATAGAATGCTTTCGTGCACCCTTTAAGAATGGCAAATCGCATCGCTGCGTCGTTCAGCTGAGGGAAAAAAAATGCAATAAATCATTTTGGTAATAAATTGTTTGGCGGTGGTTATGCCACCCACCGTTGTGAAATAATTACTGCTGGACAGTATCGACAAGGGGTGTTAGTTGAAAACGTTCCTGGGGATATTAATTCATCTTTAGCCAGCAAAGCTTTTCAACTAATTATTTTTGTAGTGGTTTTTACTTAACTGGGATGAATGATCTATATTTAATCAATTATATGGAAATGCAGGCGTTTTATTGCGAATTACGCCGAATTGTCGTTGTTAAGCGTTTTTTTCCCGATCCTTTCGATTTTTCAATACACTCTTAATAATTGTTTTAAAATCAAGTCTTTTAAAAGAAGAAGAACTTGAGTTGAAACTCGTAATTACTTCCTGTCGAACGTCGTCGTGCCATTGAAATGCGTATTTTCCGATCAAATCGAACTCAAGTAGTATTTTGATTGAAAAGTCCGCTTTTAATAATTCGATATTATATTCTCAGTCAGTGCATGTCGGCAACAACAAATAAATAGAATGATTGAAAAGGTCGGAACTGCTGTAGACGATTGACTCATTAAAAGCATAAAAAAATGTTTTCCGTATATATCTCCTTTGAGAGATGTTCTCCTCCTTTTTATGATTCGCATTTAGATTGTCTTCAGATCCGTCGCAATTTAAATACGAAAGGAATATTGCTTATAATCGCAAATACGCGAACAAAATGAACTCTAGACGACCCTCTCCAGCGTCGACGCAAAAAAGAATAGATAAACCTTAAAAAAGAAAGAATAAGAAATGCCAAATTACTGAAAATAATCCATTAAAATTGCTCTCGATAATAATATTCGGGCGTCTTCGCTATTGTAACTCGTTTCAGGGAGCTTCTTCCAGCTTAGTGGTGAAATTTGCTGATACTGAAAAGGAGCGACAGATAAGACGTATGCAGCAAATGGCTGGCCATATGAATTTACTCAACCCATTCGTCTTCAATCAATTTGGAGCATATGGAGCATACGCACAGGTAAATACAATTGCAATGACTAGTCACCAGGACACAAGTGGGTTGGAGGTTGTATGTCAGTTCAGCTAACTCTATTTTGATGTAACTCGTATGCATGTGATATTTATGACATTGTATAAACGGTCTACGAGAGGGACTGAACGTAAGTGGGACGTGTATTGTGGGCAAGATGATTGTGACATATGCAGCTTGCATATATGAAACACTTGCAGGTGTGATGTTGACGGTCCTGAATTAATGACTATGTTTTCTCTATGTTCCCTCTACTTGTCTCTACCACGATGTGCGTCTGCAGCAACAACAGGCTGCACTGATGGCAGCTGCTACTGCTCAAGGTACATACATTAATCCAATGGCTGCATTAGCAACCCAAATACCTCATGCTTTAAATGGTAAGACATTGGTAGCTTGAAGTACAAACATGTCTGATTGTTGCATTTCTTTTCTCTCAACTCGACCGGTACAGGCTCTGGCCAGCCAGTGAATGGTGCCCTTCCATCGTTACCATCGCCCACAATGCCTACGTTCAACATGGCTGCTCAAACACCGAATGGTCAACCCGGTGGCACCGATCCTGTCTACACAAATGGAATACCTCAGACTTATCCTGGACGTAAGTGGCCCAAAAAACTAACGTTTCTTAACCACTCATATCGCATCATTTTATACTTAAATTATATTTTTTTCTAACATTTTTCAGATGCTTTACATCTGTCAATTCCCCCTCAATCACTTCCCAATGGAGATGCAGCCCTGCAACATGCTGCCTATCCAGGCATGCCGCCATATCCAGGAGTTGGTAAGTCTTTTCGACAGCATTCTCAAGTAGTAACTATCAATTATATTCAAATATGCCTCAGCAAATGTGTCTTGTTCGTTTTGAATGGGCTGAAAAATGTACAACTTCTATATTATTATTATACATATAATTGTTTTTATACGTTTTATAATTATTTATTTATTTATTGCCGTTAACTATTATATTTCTATACATAGATGTAGTTACCAGTGTATATTATGATACATATAAACTATATATAAGTGGATATGGTGTATTTGTTTTGCAATTAAATGTGTGGACATTATTTCTGCGATCAAAATTACCTAAATGTTATAATTGTCACTGATTGACGTCAGCCTTTATTTATGTTACCATATATATTATAAAGTCGGTGTCTATTTATTACTAAGTATTATCTATATCTATTATATAAATGTCTGTACGTTTGTACATAAAATATGTGGCTTTGTGTATACATAAGTTTGTGCGCTCCTTAATTATTATGAACATTCCGCCATGACTCATCAGGACCGCTCTAATTTGGGCTTAGTCATAATTAAAGACGCCAAATCCTGTGGGTCCATGACCATCATTAAAATAGACGGCGCCGCGTCTTACTTACTCAAACGAATTAAGTATGGGAGGGGTGGGCATGGGGTGGGAGGGTAGAAGGAGTACGACTATACACCTTTGCCACACATTCAATTTTTTTTTGTTGTACACTTTTTGTTTGGCTTCCTCATTATCTGTACATCCCTGCTCTCTGGTCGTGCCAAAGCTGCGTATTCGATGTGCATGCTTCTTTGGGCAGCTTCAAAACTGTGTGAAAATTCCCATGAGGCGAAATGCCTCTGCTCCACATCTAACCTTTCAGCATACAAAACACACACGCATAGGCGAGTAGTTAACACACGAAACAGCTCAGCATGTTTATTTTACCGACTGTAAGACTCCCACAAACGACATTTGCACACGTTTGCCATCTTAACGGTAGACTTTCCAGCGAAGACGCTGTTTGTGTGTCGACGCTTTATACGCACGTCGTTTCTTTTTCTTACTTTTTTCATCCCTCCTCTATTGGTGCCATTGTGGCGCTCAAACTTTTACGTTTATGACTTCATATTCGGCTGCTTAGTTTGCACCACCCGGAGGCTGTTATTTTCTGATACCGCACATTTTTATATCACTATTATATGTGAAGGCGGCAGTCGACGCTGTGCCATTACATGTAATGGCTTTATTTTGCCATTTTCCTTCCTGTTAACGACTTATTATTGAATATTCAGAGAGTCAATGACACAGTCATTGTATTTCAAAGGTATATACGCGTTTACGGTAGTTTCATTCGGTTCTTGTACTCATAAATTGTCTCGGAAGTACTTTACTTAGTCTTCCTTAAACACTGCAATCCCATCATTTCTTAGCTATATTCTAGTTTTTCGCATAAATTTCGTCTAGAAACTGAGCTAACCTCCTTCTTAATCTTAATTTGAGTACCTTTTTTTTTCTTACTCACAAACTGACACACTTACATGTATACTTGTATAAACAGACAGTAGAAAGCTTTAGAAAAAAGCTCCAAAAATACTAAATTAGCTTTGAAAAACGACGTTACACACATCCAGAGAAAATGATTCACTTGAAAACTGTACTCTGTGCTTGATATATATGACGAGTGTAATGGATATTATAAATGTCTTGTCTGGTTGATGTTTCTATGTTTTTTTTGATTGTGTCAACATTATTTAACAGCTTATCCCGCCGTTTATGGACAGTTTCCGCAAGCAATTCCACAACCAATGACTACTGTTGCTCCATCACAGCGTGAAGGTAAGCCTTGAGAAACATTTAACTGTACTGTAGCGATCACCAGAACTGCAAAAAGCGTTTCGCCCAAAAATAGCAAAAAAAAAAAGTTCAAAGTTTTCATTTAAGAGTTTTATGCAGATGCAGATTTTTGTGCGAAGCGTTTTTATGTTACTATCGGCCACGGTGGTCAACATCAGCTTTTTACTGACTTATTGTACTTTTATTTCATAAATGTTACATAATTAATGTTATTCATGTTGTATATTCGATGTTGTTATTGTTGTCATTGTATTGTTGTAAGTAATTGCATAATTTTAGGATTATTCAACTATTATTTTTAATGCTACTTAAAATAAAGTTCTTTAAATTTTTGTTTACAAGTAGTAGTTTTTTTTTGTATTTTTAATTAAGTCAACGTTGTAGTTAAAGCCTAAATTTAGGCGTAAATTTATTTTCACAAATGAGTTTCTGAAAGTATTCCAGCAAGCTAAGAGAACTTTATTAATATTAAGCGTTGGGCTTTGATACTTAGTGCTTAACACAATTTCAATCCGCAAATTAACTTATAAACACTCGACAAACACGACAACTTACTTGTTTGTTCATTATCTAACAACTAAATGATTCTAATATTTGTTCTAAAATTGATAAGATTCCTTTTACGACAGTTGTCAAGCAATATTTTGCTCGTAACTATTTCGTCTCGTAATTTAATCATGTTCTAAACCGATGCAAAATATATTCGTAAATTGGATAAAATATCCAATCCTAACCTAATATTAATGTAATTTTAAGCCAAACTGGAGTCCCTTGACGAAATTTTTTAATCTTTCTTTAAAGATTTCTTGATGTTCCCAGGATGCTCCATCTCCGGCCCAGAGGGATGCAATTTATTCATCTATCATCTGCCGCAAGAGTTCGGCGACGCTGAGCTAATGCAAATGTTCCTTCCATTCGGCAACGTAATCAGCTCAAAAGTATTTATTGATCGCGCCACGAATCAGAGCAAATGTTTTGGTAAGTAAATTTCTACCTTAAATCATCTAAAAGCACACGCGAATAGTGAGGGATTTTTCAATAATAATGTTTGTACTAAAAACACTGGTCGATGTCTTTTGCTATTTGCAGGCTTCGTGTCGTTTGATAATCCAGCCAGTGCTCAAGCGGCCATCCAAGCGATGAACGGTTTTCAGATTGGCATGAAAAGACTGAAGGTTCAATTAAAACGACCAAAGGATGCTAATCGACCTTATTAACAGGAGGAGTCAAGATCATTGACGACCAAATCTAGCACCACAATTACCACCATCTTGACAACAACAATCACTAGCTGCAACGCTTCCATGTACTCCAGCGGACACTATTATGCCACACGATATCAACGCCCGGTAGTCCACACCCAGGCAGCTACCAACGGCTACTACGACTACAATGGTCACACGCAGTACATCAATTACAACAGCAACAACAACAACAACAACAACAACAATAGCCATCGCTATCGTGATAACAATAACTACTACAGCTACAACTACAACTGCAACAACACTAGCAACAGCACTAGCAACAACAACAGTAGTAGCAGCAGCAACAGTACTACAGGTATTTACAAATTTAATACTACGCGAAATTATGGTAGGAAATGGCAACAGCGCCGATACGAGTATGAGTACGAATACGAGTATGAGTGAATCCGAAAAGTACTCAGCTCAGCGTAGCTCAGTGATTGTTTGTCCTATAATTGAGGTGAAACGTTAAAGAACTTTACTGAACGATTTGACCGTCATGTTAGTTTCATCATTAAGTTTTTTGTTTTGTTACACAATTATTATTAAAATTAGAAATTTGTTAATTACAAAAAAAAGAATCACTTATGATAAATAATAATACAATTCAGTTATTCTTATTATTATTATTAGACAAAAAATATTAAATGAAAAAAAAAACACGAAAAAAATTTATTGAGAAATTATTGGCGAGAAGGCTCTGTTGTTAACAGTTTTGAATCAATTTGATATACCCAGTTGCCAAAAAAAATAACAAATCTAATTAGAATACATTAAGTCGCCAAAAATACGTCTTAAAACTAATTTAACAAAAAATATCTCGAACAAAAAAAAAAGAATAATAAAATCATTTTCCATTCAGTACTTAAAGTCATCGCAATTTTTTAATTGCCTCCTGTAGACCCCCCCACCACCCCCACTACACATCTCACACACACACTTTTCTGTAATTTTTTTCCTTGTTTTGTATAGTAAAAATAAAACATTTTGAATAAATAAAACGCACCGACATCTTAATACAACTTAACTTAAAAATTAGATTTCGAAAGAAACACTTCTTTAACTAATTATTTACACACGTACTCGTATATAGACCAAAATTCAAACAAATTATTATGAAAAAAAATTATCTATATACATTATACAAATCAGCATTAAAATGGAGATGGAAAAATCCACGGACAAGCATTTTTTACAGAATTATTGCTACAAAATTGACACAAATTGTACATATTGAGGGTGAAATCTCCTACAATTCAGCATATAAATATCCATATAAAGATTAACAACACTTCATTCACTCTCTTCATATAAGAAAAAAAAAAACAAGAAATCCTTCACTCTAGTATACTAGCTAGTCATAATTTTATTATTATGTATTACAATTTAAAAAATGATATACAAAAACGTTCTTTAAGTAATATTAAATAATCATATTTGCATATACAAAATTTAATTAAAACTACATGCTTCATACTATCAATTATTAATTATTATTAACAATATTAACACAAAGGAAATTTGATTATTGAAAAATAAAAACTTATTACTTATAAACACTTATTCTTACGTAAACCAAGATTTAATAATAAAACAAAGATATCAAAAATAGTAAATGATCATTTTTGGGTAACAAAAAAGTAAAAGCACAAAGATTCTCCTCCATCAATTTTTCTCCATTATCATTTGAATAATTTTAGTTGGACGCGTTTAAAATAATTTTTGAACAAAATTTTGGAACGGATGAAAGTTAAAGAGTATTTATTAGATTTTAAACGTAATTTTAAATCAATAGCATCCGCCTGAGAAGCAGCTGGTTGCAAAATCTACAGCTAAGATGAGCCAAAAAGAATAAAACTAAATAACTGATAATAATATATAATATGATAATAGCCACGTAAGAAAAGTATAGACATTTTCATTTCGTGTACGTCTTGAGTTCCGTCATTCTTGTCATAGTGCCCGAAATGGTCACAATATGAACGAAAATAAATTTATAAAAAAGAGAAAAACGCATTTAAGGGCAAGACGTTATATAAGTAATTGTATAAAGTCGTAATAACGTCACACGCCCTTAATATGTCGCCACTTTAAACGTTATAGAAACATCTTGTAAATTACTTGAACCGATAATATTGTACATAATAAATTTAAAAGAAATATATTATAAATATATACATATAAATACATTAAATATATATAAGTTGACAGTGAAAGGTGCAATTATGTCAATTGGCAACATCGCAATTCAGAAATATATAAAAATAATAATAATTCCTCATACATTAAATTACACAAAACACACACACACACACACATCCTTCTATATGTAAAAAAATATATTCGAATTTCTCTCACACAAGCACAGATAATATGATATTTACATTGCCTGCAAGTATACAAAATCCGTTAAAATGCGCATTCCTTACAATGAACGTACGAAAATTCGCTGCTTGCACTTCGTTTACACCTCAGTGGCCGGGGTGGTAGCTACCAGTACCTGTGCGTGGGTGTGAATGGACTTTCCCCAATTTTAAACAAATAAAAAAAAATGGGAAACCACACAAACGTTTCTTGATTACACAAAAACTGCCAACTAAAAAGAAAATCAAAAAAAAAAATGTCAGGTACCCAGCAACACACGATTAGAATGCGTATTTAGCTTTCCACCAAAATTTAGTCGCGCCGCTAAATACTGCCATCTTAGCGCGATACCGCAGCATATCTTGCATTCAATGATCAAAAGAAAACGAAATATTTACCATGCGCGTTTCATAAATATAGCACAATTTTATCTGGCTACTAACCATGGGCAGGCGCAACATTTTAAGCAGTTATCAAAAAGGAAAACATGAAAATATGAAACAAACATTAATGTAATTATAGAGAGTTGTGATACATTGTTTTATTGCGGAAACAAACATAAGATGATTTAAAAGAGAAACATAATAAAATGAATATCTAGAAAATGGAAAACGTCGTTTCACCCAGTGCATTCTTCAATGTAATAAAAAAATATTTAACATAAAACCAAAAAAAAAAAACTGTTGAGATCGTTAGAATATTCCAAATGGGCTGTGATTTGAATGTAAACAAAAAAAAATTAATGGAAATATTACGAAACAAAACTACATTAAAATAAAAAAAAAAACAACTAAAAAATACATTGTATAGTTTGTTTATCATTTTTCGTCTTTTTAATATTTCTTTTAAATTTTTTTTCAAATTATTTGGTGTTTAGTAGGAATTGTGGCGTTTTTGCAAATTAACAAAACAAATCAATTAATCAAATTGTTTGATGTTGTCTGTATGTGTATAAAATTGTTTCAACTGTTTTTAAAAGTTAAAATTAGAGTTGATAAATCGAATAAACATTTAAAAAACGCGTACCTTGCAAACTGATAATTTCATTTGAAAGATTTTATATATTTTCAACGCTCCAATGAAACGATGAAGTGATTTTTTTCAGTTTGTATTAATTATTCTTGTCAATGTAAATTAACAGATCTAATTTACATGTCTGGAAAACATATCCTGACAATTCACGTTTCTTGTGACATAATTCAAACAGTATTTGTTTTGAAGCGTTTTTCTTACTGCAATCATTTCGGCGCTTTTGTTAAATAAAACGCCTATTTACTCCAATTTTATTCTTCTCTGAGTCCTTTTTTAGCGCTATATTATTTAACAAACAAATTTAAAATTACACACACTTTATATAATAATGTTGCCAATTTGAGATAAATGCTATTATCACCAACTTCAAAATAATTACAAATTAAATATCATTATTATTCAACTTAATTCAATGATTGGTTGATAAAGAAACACCGACACCCACACAAACACACAAATCACACAACAAAAATCCCTATTTCACTGGTTTGCTAATCAATATATATCATAATCTTTGATGCACGTTGTTTTTTTATAAATTGTAGGCGTTTGTAATTAAAGTAATTAAAAATCAAAATTAATTAAAGCAAAGATATTTAATACTTTTAAACGAACACTATCGCATTCTAATCACAAAAAGAATCCTGGGAACAATGTTGAACGGAATACAATATTTCAAACGGTTACTTTGAAACATTTAAAGTGCAGGGAAAATTTATACTCGCGTAACATGCGTTTAAGAATATGCTAAATGATACATAGGCGCTGTGGCATTGTAGCTATAACATATGTAGTTGAGATTTTGTTGTGTTTTCGATCATCCTTTTGTTCGATGTGAAATCGTAGGAATTAATTAGATAAAATATTTGCGCTCGCAGGAGGGATTTGAACATGAAAATCATCCAATGTCGATACGCCATGAAGCACAAACAAACGTAAAACATGAAAAACATTTAAATCAAAATTTAGCTGAAAAAGTTTGATGAAAGTTTGTTTTGGATTCAGTAGAGCCATAGACAATTATTTAGAGTGACCTGCAATACAATTAATCTAAAAAGGTGCAGTTTTTAAGGATCCCATTTATTGGACAATATTTTATTAGATGAACGTTGAAAGTTTTGTGATGCAAAAAACGTGTCGAGTTGACTTGTCAGTACTATTGACGTGATCAAAGTGATTTAGACTGAAAACAATTCAGTGGAAAACGCCTGAAGCTATACATTCGCCGGAACAAAACGCCTACGCGTCATTTTCAGTCGAATTCACTTAATTTAGTTGCAACTAAATAGTTACCAAATAGTTGGTTTTATTTAAATCACAAAAATTAATTAACTGTTAATTAGGATTTCTTGACTCAAGTCACTTTGCCACTAGCAAAAGGCTGACGCAAATGAAGCCGAAAATGTCAAATAATTATACGATTAGATAACTGAAGCACTTTAGATTCTGTAGATAGCATGTTTTTCTATCTTTCTATATTTTCCATCTTATACATGTATAATTTGGACATACTCGTACATTTTTTGGCTTTATTAAGCTGCACAACAAAAAAATTGAGTGCAATGGTAGAGCAAGTATATACGTCAAGCAAAATGCGTAGTTTTTTAAGCTAAGTCTAAATTATTCTAATATAAAAATTAACTAATTGATACTTGAGTAGATTAGTTAGACCAATTCAAAAGAATTTAAATGCAATTTTCGAATTAACTGTTATAAACGAACTCATGTTCCGCTTTAATTCATTTTTGTTTGTCGTAAATTATTTATTCTAATTTATTAATCGAAATTTTCAACACAAAAATTAGTTTAATACCATTTAGCTATATTAATTTATTGAAATTGTTTTGTGTCAAAGCAAGAGCCGGTGCAATAATTTATTAAAATCAATACAGAGCGAAGCAGGTGCGATTTTTTTTTGCGACAACCAGTACGTCTGCCACCTGCTGTAAATTTGTTTTATTTGTGCAATTCATAATAATTTTAAGTATAAATATAGGCGCATAACTGCAAATAGTGCAAAAGCTCGAGTGATTTGCCAGTAAATAGTAAACTGATACATACACAAGTAATACTGATAAATTACTAAATTAAAATGCTTTTATTTATTTTCTATTATATCTATGATTATTGTGTATTGAAAATATTAAAAAAAAAATTGCGGTAGCGTCCACATTGCTGGCGTCAATCCCTTAACGAGACCATCCACTATTAAAATGAGAATATTTTAAGAGCGCAGGCAGCAACAAAATTGCACAGTTTTTATTACCTCGACGTTTTTATTAATATGATTATCTCAAGCTAACCATTTATATCTTTATTGTAGACTATAGATTTTCGAAAGAAATGAATTAAAGTTACCAGCGCACATTTGCAAATGTCTAATATATAAACACATTATATCATTACAATTGCATAAAGTATAATAATCAAATTACTTATTACTTACCACCTTATTCATATTAAGACGATTAGTATTATCATCAGTGGAATTGATTAAGCGATTCACAGAGTTTCACATGCCGCATTCGCTTGCCATTTCAATTGCTACAGACCATCCCAATCCCTGAACACTCCTCTCTGCCTCCCCCACCCACCCATCAATCATTCTCTACCAATGCAAATTCAATACTGTAAAATTTAGCGCATTTTAGCCCTATGTCGAACTTGAAACGTATTGTATTTTTTTAAAACATGGTAATGTTAAAAAAAAAACAAAGCTTAAGGCAGCTTTGTAAGTTAGTTTAATAATGGACAAATTATATATTATTGAAACTATTTCTCCCTTTCTTTGCATCTATTTGGCACGTGATGTGTCCAGCAGAGATATGTGGAGAGATAGGGGTTAAAATGAGAAAAATATTATTATTAAATATTTATATGAATATAACTATAGGATACAGGGTATTTCTTGCAATTATTTATTTGATAATTTTTAAAACAACGTTTGAAATATAATAAACTTATATCAACTTTGAAAAAAAATACATTTTAATGTTAAATAACTACATTTGTTTCGACTTTCGAGATACTATATACTAAAGCAATTGAGGATTTTGAGCGTGCACTTCTACTGCATATTTAATTTATTAATTATTAGTAGAAACATCTAGAAAACACAGAAGAAACAGAAAGTTCTGTTGAAATTCACATTGAAAAAATGCCAAATGAGACATAACCAAAAAAGTATATTTTGATACGAAACAAATGTACGTTAAGAGTTAATTATACGCTTTTAAAAATTTCATTTGTAGAATTATATAGGTCAAAGTTAGTGTAGATTAAAGTCATTTTTAATCAAAAATTGTTAAATAAATTACTAGAAATAGGCTTTCGGTAGTTCAGTTGCATAATTCGGTTTTTGGCTGCAGATATTCAATATTTGTGTTCTTTTACAAACAAAAAATTCAATTCAACTGTTTACTTAAAATATTTTAGAAAAATTGCGCAAAACAAAACGTGTAATTGAAGAACTGAGATAATATTTAAACCAAACAAATAAAAAGAAAAGTAATTTAACATTTTCTTAAGTACGAGTAGTTAATAGAAAATTTGCATTGATTACAAATATCGAGTAGTTGAAACTTTCAGTAAAAAAAAGAATCCATTTTCATCCTACATCTTATATTTAATGTATTTAACGGTCTTGTACATACTTAAGAACTTGCAAGTTACGCGGAGAATATATTCAGTTCACTTACACACGTGTATTATACTTTAAACGAGTAAGTGAGTCATATTTAATTTTTTTATTTTTTAGATTTATGTAAATTCTATATTTAATAATACGCCAGTTGATATATTATGCAGAAACAATTTCAACAATAATTAATTAAATATAAAATTACACTACAAAATACATAAACATACAAAATAGTTGATCAATTTATTATGCAAAATGTTATTTTTATTACATTTTCTCGTATATTTATTGATTATACAATTTAATCAAACGTCTGAGGGTCTTTTGTGCATCTTATTGTCCTCAGTATGATTGCATTAACTGACTCTCACACAAAAAAAATGGACAAAAATCCCACACAATGTTCCAAATAGTTTCCAAGTAAATAAAAGTTGATAAAAGATGAAGAAATGAAAAACGTAAACATAAATATAATCCCCGAAAAAAAGTAATGCCTAACAATTTCCAGCCGGAAGTAATGCTCCCCGGAAATTTTCTCCCTGTTAAAATAAACATAAGAAATTAATTAAAAACGTAAATAAATAAAAAAAAAATCATTAGATTTCAGCCCACGTACATAATATATTTATAAATGAATAATGAATTATTATTATCGTACTTACTGAAGCAAAATGAACATTTCAAACGTCGTATATTATTAATTTAATATATTTGAAGTATTTAAACAAAAACACACATAAATTGTATATATTATATACATTATTGAAAAATTAAAAAACACTAACAAAGAGTAAATATATTAAAATAAAACCGCTTTACATATACAAAAAAAAAATTAATAAAAAATAAATAACATTTTTGCAAGTATATTTTGCATTTGTATAGAGGTAAATTAATTATTGTAATTATAATTAAACAATTAAATAAATTAAAATAGACGGATGAGGATGTGGTACACTTTAAAAGAAATTTTATATAAATAATATAATAAAAAAATGATAAATATAAAAAAATATATATATTGAACAGAATGAATTTAATTTTTATACATAATTTTTCGCTTTTAAGTAAAATTGAAATAAGGAAATAACATAAAATATTGAACAAAAAACGAGAAAAAAATGAAATACTAAAAAATGAAAACACAAAAAAATTGTTTAGACGAAAGCATATATGAATTTAGTGACAAATTTTAATTTGCAAACTTTTAACAATTTGTAATAATTACGTAAAACAAAAAAAAAAACTTAAAAAAAAACTCTCATACTCTATGCCAAAGAGAGCTATCTTTATACAAAGAAGTATATTATGGAATAATAATGAACAAACAAACAAAATAATTAGTGAAATGAAAATTTATGAATTATTAACAAACAACTTAGTGATTACATTTATACACAAGTCGCAGTTAGAGAAACAAAAAACGAAAAGAAATCAAATAACTTAACAAATACAGATCATAATTTCATGAAAAATGTTTATCCCTTTGTTTCCATTACCAAAAAAAAAAAAATTGTGTAATTAAATTTGTTCCGCATCAATTTTGAACAATTTTATTCGTCCATTACAATCGAAAAAAAAAACAAGAAAAGAAATTGGAAACTAACAAAATGTTTAAAAAGAAAAGAATTCTTAATGGCCGCGGGGCATATCGTTCGTGCCTCAAATATATTTAAAAATATAGGCTTAAAATAAGGCGATTTTGTTCTCCTTTTTTGACCAATTCTGAGTTTCACAAAAATACATTTCACATAAGTCAACCTGCAGTTATTTTATGTTTTTAATTTTGGACATAATCACACACAATTAGGTATACAAAATAAACTCACATAATCATCATCTAGCAATTGTTGGTCCGTTTTACTCACAGTAGCAATCTTGTGGATTTGGCAACGTTTTCGAGATATTGTGGAGTCTTAGAGTGCGTGTAAATTCAGCTTTTACTAACGATTAATTAAATGGCAGTTACTTACATTGTCAA
>JANSTS010011962.1:11308-42297 GCA_026546915.1 Sylvicola fuscatus
AGTTTTATTGAATACTCAACGATTAAGGAGACAATTAAAAGTCGTTCTTGGTTTTTGGAAAACTAAAAGATAATCTTTAAGAAATTACAGGATATTTTAAATATATCCAAAGTTCAATAAACAAGCATGACAACAAATTCGCATCAATTTGACGCTGCCATAAAGAACTCACACTTGTATGTTAACTACTTCCATGTTAACATATATCGTATTTCCACATTGTTTCGAGAGCCCGTGTTAGGTTATCGGCGTCGTAATAAGGTCAAACTCTTTGATAATTTGTAAACAAAGACTGTAGAGTAAACAAAGGGACGTATTATAATGAGACGAGATGAGTTCTGAAGCCGTAGACAGACGGAAGTTATGCTTGAAACATCCTCGAGCATGTAAGAACAAATTGTTCTTCTTTCACGGCAGACGTCACTCGGTGCATACCTTCAAGGGCTTCCGTATTGACTCGTTAATCAGTCCGCTTAGGTTTAATTATGTAACTCTAGCATAATTTGATGTATTTACCCGAATGTATGGCACTATCATCATCATTTATGTCAAATCGTGCATGTTTGTCCATGGATTTGTCCTCCAAATCGGTGGAGGAGTTTTTGTTGTCATCACTGGCGGTAAAAAACACCGCCCGAACAAGTTCCTCGAAATCGTCACTGCCGAACGTTTTTTCCAGATGATGGACCCGCAAGTCATAGACAACGGGATGCTGGGGATGAAGTTGGCAGTCCGAAGATGTGTTGTCGCAGCTGTTCTTCGCCGAGGATGTCAATGTTTTCAGTAAAGAGTTGCTGCGCGAAAGTTTCGTTGAGTGGGCACGTCGTATGAAACTGAGTCCCTTCTTGGGCGACGGTGACACCGGCCCAATGTCGGACGAGTAGTTGAACGAAATCTTCGGTGTTGACTTCAATAGGAACGAGTTTTTTGGCGGAAAGGTGTTAACTGGCGACATGTTCTGCGGCAACGTCTTGGACTTTTGCGGCGTCGTTATGAGCACCGCTTTCTGCGGTGATGCAATCTCATACTTTCTAATGGCGTACGACTTGACCGGTGTCGAGGTCGTGCTGGTCTGTAGGCGATGCGTTATCGCGTTGTCATCATCAAGATTGATGCTGCCATTCAGGACAACACCGTAGCGCTTCGTACGGTTGCTGGGCGCCGTCGCAGTTGACACGGTGGAGCGTTCGTTGCTGACGAGCAGTTCATCTGTGACAGATGACACCGAGTCGTTGAGGCTCCACTCAAAACTGCATGAGCTCAAATCTGGATTGTAGATTCGTTCGAGGGATCGCTTCAAGTCATCCAAATTCAACTGATGCTGTGAATTTGATGATGTCGCGACCAGCTTTTGGTGATTTGGCGGTGCGTGTTTCGTGGAGGCAGTGGCTGTGTCTAGTGGGTGGCATGCTGGTTTGGTGGCGACGGTGGCTGGGTCGATCACCAATGGCACGTAGAATGTGGAGCGTCGTCGAGCCGTCTCCTCGGTGTTGGTCGATGCGGTTGCTGCCACCGTGGGAGAGGCGGACGCTGATGACTCAGCTACTGTTTGCAGCATCTTGGTAGTGGTGGTGGTGTGCTGCTTTTTTTGGCGTCTTAGCCAACGAAATCTCAATACCATTGACTCACGTGGAATTGTTTGGGGATGACGTCAGTTAACATTTGATTCATAATAATGAGTCGCTGCACGCCAAAACGGTTTTGGTTGCAGGAACAATCAATGTATCTTGCTGAGTTGTTTCGCTTGTTTTCGCTGGTTTTTAGCACGTCTTATTTATCACTTCTTCTTTATATTTTTTCACTTTAGGCACTCATCACAAAAATTGATTTGCACAAAATCCGCTTTTCTTACATCTGCAATTTGATTGAATTTTTTCTTATTCATCTTATAATCAATCTGACTGATGGAATACGACATTGGAACATTATAGCATTTCTTAACCGAGCATCTACCTGTAAGAGGCACAAGACGGAATTAAGTTGTGTTGTGAGAATGTTGGAGAATGCCAGATGTTGTCTCTACATAGAACAGGGAATCAAATTATAGACATGCAACGAATGCAAGGTGGCATTAAAAAGAAAATGCTTCTTGTTAAATCTGAACTGAAGAAAACAACAGCCGGCGTTCGGCTCCTGAAGAATTTCCATTTGAGTCTGTTTGTCCGTGGGTTTTTGTTGAAAGACAATTGATTTAAAATTGATTGACACATTTAGCAGTCAAATTGCTACAAATATTTTGCCATTCAACTTACTGAATGAAAAACGCATTGAAATGCAGAAAATATTGTGTGAATGTCGTCGGTTGGCATTTGCGAATCGCGAAGGAGGAAGCGCGCAAAGAGCAGCCTCTTAATTCGCTTACTTTGTATGTGAAACGTGGAATGTTGCGCAGTTCTCAGCTAGTCTTTTAAAATTTCACCTTCACAAGTAAACCAAATGAATTAAAGCGCGGCCATTGTTGCTTAATGGTAATTATTAATTCCACACCAAAATATGTTTTAGGGATCCAAAGAAATGCCCACTTCCGTAGAAGAAAACGCAGATTACAATGGAGCGTCATGGGTGGGACGCTTAAATTGTTTTTCTGTATTGCCGCAACGAATATAAATACAGATTGGGATGTGTTTCTTAGATGTTTTGGGTAGAGTTTTATGGACTGCTTTCAAAATTGTGGGTGCTTCAATCTTTCTGTATTCTCTCGCCACCAATTTCATTACAAGCCAATACAACGTATATAAACATGTTTAAATGTGATGTTTTGTTTTTCGTTTATGTGTTTTGTTTAAGTTGTTTGTTTCAAGATCTAATTTATTGGCAAATTTCACTTTCTTTGACTGAAATTTTATTAGATTACATGATTTTCAGAGAGACATAACAAAATCAAATGCAGATGACGCGGAAGAGCGTCACGAGTCAATGCATTTTAAATTAGTTATTTATGGTTTCTGCATTTTTGAAATTCAAACTTATTAAGCAAAACGTTTAGCACTCACATCTACTTTTAAGAGATTTATGTCGTCTTACATTGCGTAAGTGTGAAGCTGAATGAAATGTGTGTAAAGATTTGCTGGCTAGAGTGGAACGAATTGGGTCAATATAAATTGTTGTCATGTGCTTGTCAGTTTTTAAGCAACAAAGACGACCGTCCCTATTTGAGGCTGAACAAATTGCTGCGAATTGAAATTTAAAGAAAAAACTTAAACTTCCTTTCCCCCTAAGCAATGGTGTAAGACTTTTCAGCAAGAAGCTAATCTATGCGTCTTGTTTTTCCTTGAATTGCGACGATTAAATGCATAATGGATGAAACACGTTACATTCGCATGTCAATAGATTTTCTAGGGTATTTATAATCAATATTGATTGTAAATAAGATATAGAGCGAATTCTGACTGCTGTCTTTGTATTTCTTATAAATATAAGATAGAAATGAAGGCATTTTGCACGTATTAATTGAATTTCGTTTCCAGATTAAGAGTTCAACACTCTCTAAGACGACTGGTAACCCGTTAATTCATTAGCAGAAAGTCACATTGCTAAACAATACTAATTAGCAACTGTGCTGTCTCCAAAATAAGATTGTGATATAATTGCGATGGAAAAAGTCTTACTTTGCATAATTTTAATAGGCGATTCAACAGGTTGGTTGTTGTGTAAACGACAGGAGTCGTCACATAAAAAAAGTCTTTCTCTTTTGCCTTCTGCCATTGTACAAACTCGTATTTATGGCCACGATTACAACCAAATAAGATTTCACGAAGACTTGAATTGACATCAGAAATACTATACGAGCCCAATTAGTCAGTTCGTCTAACTACCATTCAAGTAAATGATAAGCCTCAGCCGTTTCTATGTTTTCCCCGCATTCCTCCTTTCTAAGTGGCAATGCTTTTAAAATATATTCATGTTTAAAGACAAAATTATACAATGAGCGAGTCTGAGACTATTTCCGATGTTATTTGAAACGCGCTGGGGCAGGTGTTCCCCGCCATCTACCAATGCAACCGTTTGCACAAGGCCTGCAGTGACTGCACACTGCACTCGGTGGCAGGCGGCAAATTTTCTCACTCGTTCTGTCCCTATTCTATGTTGTTTCTTATGTGGCTCTTATGCTTGGTAGGCAGCAGCTAAATTTACTCCGCAACACATGCGTCATGCCCATGCGTGTGTTAGGATATTGGAAGCGCTGGCCACACATTATTCACTCTAATAGCCGACTAGAAGAAGTCATCGAAATTACAGCCTGACACAACAAAACATATGAGAAGCCAGCCAGCATAGTAAGATGGATAATTACGCCTTTTTGCTGCAAAGCCCATGCAGAGCCAATTGAGTTGAGTATGGACATGTTTCTTCACACACTCACGAAACATAACTTTTAAATTGATAAAGATATGTATTGTGTAAAAAGTTAGCATACTCGACTGTGTGTATACAGCATAAATGTGATATGTCGTGATATGTAAACGTTATGTGTTCCTTTTGGAAGCGCTTCAATTTAATCGCATTATCAAAAAGGAATGGCATCGTCTGCTATATATTTTGTGTTATGTGGAGTGTAAACATATGTACAAGAACCGACGAAATGGATTTAATCGCGACTCCTGCCCTGCCACCGGCAGATGGTTGGCTGGAAGTTGAACCCTAAATATGTATAATCAAAAATTTGCGTGACCACATGTAAACATATGAGGAAAGATAAATGTCTTGACGCACTGGGAGAGCCAGCGTCTTTTCAATTGATATCATTTTCTTATGAACAAAATGACTCAAAGATGATTCACGATTATTAAAGACGAAATGTGTGAGATTTTATCAATTGCCTCTTATAGACACAGAAAAAACTTCTTTCTATTTTTTTTTTGTTTTAGCTAAGTACAAACATCTTATCAGGAGCTGATTTAAAATTCATGCAACGCTAACTTGGTTTATCAACGGGAGTCGCGATAGCAGTGGCATTAAATTAGTGGTCGGCTGTCATGTTTTGTTTACATGATCATTTTGATGTGTCTTTTAATCACAAAGAAATGCGCCTTTGAAAAAAACAAAGAACAGCAAATAGTCCCCCACATATCCACTATCAACTTTATGTTTTATGGTAAATATGTTAGTTAACCTTTAACTGAAGTCTGTATAAACATATCGAAGTTTACGATTTCACATTCATAAATATTTAATTAATAATGGCTCCAACTACAATTATTAATGGCCAAACTGTGAGTTATAATAAGGCAGCGGCGTGTGTGTTTGTTCCAACTTCCAACATTCTCTGGATGTTCTTCTTACTTCTTATGGCTTCAAAACAAAACAGCCGAAAGGGACCATCCACACCATCGCAAGACTCAACCATCCCAACCATCGCCTCCATACAGACGCAACACAAAACCGGATCGCACAAGCGGCCAAAGCAACACATATTAGAATCCGTGTGTAATGTGTGCTCGTGTGTGCCCCCTAGCATTCGATCAAATTGTGTGCCTACTGCCGTCTTATAATGCGCCTTCGCCACACAATTCACAACACTAAATACTACAATATTCCAATTTCCAGCAGATTCAACTTTAAGATGAGAACCACACTCAACAACTCGCGCTTCTTACACGTTTAATGAGTGAACAACTCGATTTTGGCATGCACTTCAATCGTACACAAACTATTTGTTAATCACTGAACTTTAAAATGAATTTTTTCACTATTAAATAATAACATTATCGACTTAGAGCACTAGTAATAAGTATAATGAGAAAATTAAAAAGGAACACACGCGTACACGATTTCAATACATCTTGAATGGCTGAATAGTGACTATTGGCGAACAAACTCGCCAACGATGCATTTCCAACTGAGAGCCAAACTCAGAAGTGAGCAAACCGCAGCGGCAAAGGCGATTTTGTGCTATGGGAATTGCGTGTGACTGAGACAGACATATGTTCATACACGCTCAACACACGCGAAGCCACAAGTTAAAGAGTTTGTTTGACATGGAATATTTGGTCAGTTTGAGCCAGTTGCTCAGCAACTCTTTTTGCTCAGCGGTTCAGAAATGTTTTGCAGTTTGAAGTTTAAATAGCACAGCTGCTTTGTGACTTGAATATGTTTATTGAAGTCAACATTCTAAACATTTAATTTGTATGTACAAGATGTATGTTGCCAGGGCTGCCACAATTAACTCATTTGCTCAGGTTTTTTTTTGTCTGCCTTTTTAAATGCTGATGCAAAGAAAAACAAATATTATGTATTAAATATGTTTAACAAATATAAATGTTAAACAACAATAAACTTGAAAATCAATTTTCAACTTATATTTAATGTTAAAATTTGGCAATATGTTTCAGTTAACGCGTGTTTTTGATCAATTAGTTCTCGGTTCGGTGCATTTATCTATATATGAAGCATAGCATATTCACATAATAGTTTGTTTTTTTTTTATCAAAAGAATGATCTATGTGGCATCTCTGAAAAGAGCACGCAATTTTTTGTTCGTTTTGTGTCGCGTTGTTTGTTTTTTGTTTTCAATTATAAATTAGCAATGGTTTCATTCTAACAAGCATCGGAGCGTGAAAGCTTCTATTGTTGTTTTTCCAGCCATATTTCAATGATCCTACTCATCCATAAAGAACCGCCAAAAACAATTGTTCATAATTAAGAGAATCGCGTGAATTTATTTTAATCATTTTCACTAACAAAATAACGTCAATCGAATGAAAATTCAAATACCAATTTTAGAGCTAAATTATAAATAAAAATTGATCAGAATAACAATGAAAAAATCAATCTAAATTAAACAAACGTTAACAATCAATTTCATATTAAAGCTAATGAAAAACCGATTTGTATTTTAAATCAATTGAAATGCAGTTTGTTTTAGCCTATGAATGATAATAATTATTAACGTCTGAGTCTTAAAGGGAATGTGCAATAATATTAATATCAGATTAATGCTCACCGCTTTGCAATTAGCATTTAATTTAGGAAAATCAACCTTATTCGGTCAACTTAATGCAATAACAATAAATAATTTATGCAGACGCAGAATAGTTGAATGACATCGAAATAGAAAAAAGCGTTTCCGATTTAGAATTTTATGGATGAAAAATTAAGCAACAGCTGTGCATATTAATTACATAAAACAATTCACATAAATTACTACGCATAATTGGTGTGCTTTCACATGCTCATTGCTCGCGTATGCATAAATTATAAATTATATGGTGGATACAGTTGTAACCGCTTGAGTGTCGACGAAGAAAAGGAAACATCCGAAATAGTCGTAAGACAGGCTGACTGACAATACCCCTTGAATGTATGCAATTAAGCGCCATCTGCATTCAACTAGTTGCAATCCAACGCCTCCCGCGGCAAACACCTTTCTTACTGTTTAGTACGCGTACAATGTACACATGTTATTATGCTGGCAAGAAAAACAACAGTAACTATGATAATTGAGAACAATGTAAGCAATTACGAGGAGCTGATTGCATGCAAATTTAGCTCAATCACATTATTCCGCTGATAAGTAGTGCATGAAGATGCTCGAGATGGGATCAGTCGCTGCAGTGATTTCCGAATGCAGCCAATGTTGTTGTGCATTGCACATTATGCATAATGAAATATGTAAATGTCGATTGGCAGTTGGAACGCGATGCATGTGTGCACCGCCACGAGCCCGAAGATTGTGTGGCGCGATTCAGTGATGAGGTGTACTCGCGACCATAAATCCATATGTTCTACATAGTGGTATTGCATAGTATCTGTGCATCCATACGGCACATACGCCAACCTAGCATCGCGTTCTGTAACGGCAACTCAATCCATTTTGTTTCAAAAAACATCGTTATTACATGAGAGCATAGTTTCCAAATGAACTTGACATCAATTATCGTATCCATAACTCTTGGCACATCCATTTGGCTTTTTCAGTTGGTGTTATTGTGGCGGCTGCGATCTTTGAAGTGGCATCCACTGAGCACAGCCCAAATGACGCGGACGAGACGGCCACTTCACAAAGTCACATGAATGTGCGATGCTTGGCGGTGTAACAATTAAGATCGCATATTTAAACATGTGAAACACAAAGCAATGGTGAAATCATATGGTTTTCTGTATTCTTGATAAGATAATCTTACAATGAGAATCAGTATTTTCAGTTACTCTTACGCATTCGTCTTACAAATTTGTAGTTTTTTAGGACTTGAGTGAATTTGTTGAAAATATTGACCTCTTAAAACCTAATTTTTTAATCGATTATCGCGCTTTATTAAAGAATTCTTTTGAGTTTCTCGCAGAAATCAGTACAATGATAATATTGAACTGATGAGTCAGTAAGTAAGCATTAACAAAACATTTAAATCGGAATGACACGACTCAGTGGTTTCAAACAAAAGAAGCAGATCTACACAATCAATAGAATCCATTTCAACAAACCGTTTCGATTTCTATACAGTTCTACCTCATGGGAAATACTTTTCAACGTCTCAATGTCTTGAACTGAAATCCATGACTGTCTGGGCTTTTCTAAAAACATAGCAATAAATCATTACGTTTAAAATTATTTACCCTGATAAGAAAGCGCTAAACTGCAGCCAACAATTAAATAATAAACGTGTGATTGTCAATGTCTTGCAAGTGAAAATGAAGACACGCTTTCAATTGGCCAGACTTGCACACTGCACAGGCGCAGCGCGAAGACGTACGCCATGTACGCACGTCAGAATTGCGCAAAATAAAAGCCACTTTAAAGACTGAGTCGTGCGCATGTGCAACGATGAAACACACTCGATTGACTAATTGCTGTGAGTTTCCGGTCTAGTAATTAGCATCGTTGTGGATGCCATAATTTAGCATAATGCCAACAACATAGATAGGAAACAGTCGGTTCACCAAGTTAAAGTAGGCTAACAGAGCGCACTCTTGTTCTACAATTTGCTCAAGAGTGCGCGCTTCTACCGTCTTCAAGTAGCTACATCGAGTGGACGCCACGACGTGAATGCCCTTTTTATTTTATGCTCTCATGAGACAGAATGCAATTGATATGTTGAGTTCGTGTTGGATCGAAATATTTATTTTATTTAATAATTTAGCAAATCCAAATTTGGAAGATGTTTTGCAGATTTGTGGAAAGAAAACTTTCTCGGAACTTAGCCGGAACTTTTCAATTAACAATAAATTACATTTTTTTCAAATCAACCCAGATTGCAAAGGCAGCCGATAAACGTCGGTAAGTGTTTTATTGGAAAATTATAAAAAAACCGGGAAAATGCAGACTTTTTAAAGCCGGCTGGTAAGAAACAATTTATGATTCACATGCGCTTATGTCATATGTTCAGAAATCGTCGTGATGTGCAAACATTAATAAATGAGGCTTCACTATGTTTAATTGCAATCTTTAGTTGCCTGAATGCACAGAATTCAGATTGATTCATACACTGAATGCAGTCGCTCAAGTTTTTGCCATATCTATTGTATGACTGGAAGGCACCGGAAAGGGACTACCACACAGCTTTTGCACAACTTCCGGACGTTCATGCCATGTGTGATCATACTGATAAAAAATACGCAACATCGCATAAATTCAAAGAGAACAAGTGTGTCCGATCGTTGCCCCCATAAAGCATACAGCTCCAATCAATGTCTGGCCATTGCGCAAGCGCGACTTCCACCAAATCCAGAACTAACAATTTCAGCGAAATGCATTTTAGCGTTTAAATATCCGCCGTTACATGTTTTATGTTTATGCACGAATCTCATTCAGCATCAATCATTAGCTGATGTAATTTAGAAGCGAACAAACAAAAAATAATTGAAAAGCGAACTGGAAGCACTCCAAAACTGGAAGTAAAAAAGGTGCTAAGACGCGCCGTAAGGAAAACAATCAGAGAATAAGACAATAAAATATCGTGTAGCTGGTGCGATTACGCCATACCAGGTGCGACTTGTAACTTGTATTACACTCTGTAACCGTATACGCGTCATAATTTACGCGTTATGTTATGTTATATGTTTTAGCATTCTTAATGCTTCTGATTCATATGGTAACAGAACCGCTTTCATGTAAACTCTTAAATAATGCACAAGTCGCACTTCGGATATTTTCGGAATGTGTGTTTAGAAAGATGCCGAATAACTCTCATCCCTCGCGTGCAGCATGCATCTCGCGGACGCAGGCCGCGCACTCATGCGGCTGTGGAGTAATAACAATGAAAGCATTTTCCGGAGAAACCCCAGAAATTAATTTTACACTGCCGATTGAGATAATTTAAATTATACAGAAATGGAGGCGCTGACGACTTCGTTTAGACACAGCGAATGATCAATGAATTTTGTGCATTGTCTATTGTTGTTTCTTAAACTGGCGCGTTATGCTTTTAATTTATGGAGCCTTTATAATTGCCAAAGACGCGTCGCAGCTCACACAAAGAGCGCCTCTTTACAATAAATCACTTTGGCTATGCTGGCGTTTATTTTAATTCGAATTTATCCATTCACCAGAATAACAACTATATCTCAATGTTTGTATAATTACCATCTTCCTCGTAAGTTGCATCGACTATATGACTACGAGGCAGAGTTTTTGATTTACACTCACCTAAAACAAAAAGAAACAAAAAAATGTTTAATTCTTTGAAAACAAAAAAAAATTATTTTGAACTTAAAAAAAAAATTCATAATGTTCCTCCACCTCAAAGATCAGGGGCACCACCAATTATAGCGCCTCAACGATCAAATCGCTGACTTAATCGCTTCCTTTGATAATTACAGTTAGAGCGACATTTAAAAAACAATTCAAATTTAAAGTCCTCAATGCATAAATTCGACACGTACAATTCTAAAAAGGCAATGCAATTTAATCGGTGGCCCGCACTAAACGTTTCCACGAGTGCGTGAGTGTGTGTCATGTGTGTGTTATAACCACCGAAATTGTTGATTACCTTGCGAAACGTCACAATCGATGATGCATATAATACGCCCGGCGATTTGGCACTTACTCTGCGGATCCGCGAAACAAATGACAGTGTCGGGCGAAAAGTAACGTTGCCTACACATATTAAGATTGTGAGCGCCTTAAAAGTAACAGTCATTTGATATAAAAAGACAAGCGAACGGACGTGTGGTGGGCGTTCGCGAAGTACAAGTTCCGAATGGCATTCATTCATCACAGCGCAGCGTCCAGATGATTTAAATTTTATTCTGGCTGACGGGCAGATGCTGAATTCATGCTGGTTCTCACATAAAATAACAAAACTCCCACACTTGCTGTGGGGACGCTATATTTACGCCAATTTTTCCCCAATTATTGCTGTTTCTAACAAGTAAACGCGTTTCTTACAGCGAACGGGATCGCCTTTATGCTTTCGTGTGAAGTCATTTGCTTTAAAATCAATAAAGCGCTAACTATAACTGTTTACTATATGGGGATTCATTGATGTATACACCTCAATGAAGTACGCTGTCCGTTGCGATTCATCCCAGAGAGCTCACTAGCCTGGTCGGATGCTATTTTCAGTTGGCAACTATACCAAGAAGCCAAGAAGCTGGTTGGGTTCAGTAAAGCATGTTCAATTGTGCTAATTTCGCAGCTAATGTTATATTATGCTATTACGTCACTCATTAAACATAAACATTCAACAATTTATCAAGAATTCGAAAAACGCTCAAGGAAGATATTAAGACTGCTCACATGGAAATTAGAAAAAAGTATTTTCAGGTTTGCTGTGCAATTTGTGTGACAATCGGGCATTTAATTAACAGGTAACAAGTGCAAAGTAGTTTAAGAGTGCGTGCGAAGAAAGTTTCAGGTTTCTACTTGTGTACACAATGAATTAGCAGCACGCATTGACGCGCACGCTGCACAGCGTAGCGCAGCGCAGCACAGCGCTGCGCACTACATGCCAGGCGCTGCGTGAAAATGCAAATATACGCATGAAGCCTCTAACTTCAAGTACAAAGCTCACGAAATTGTTAAGAAGTTTATTACCGTTAGACGTGTTGTTAGTAAACACAAATTATTGTACAAGTGATTAACCGATAACTTTCTTCACTATAATTATGTTGAACTGAATATTTTATGTTGTAGGAAACTTCTGTTACCAGGAATTTAAACCACCTGGTACGAGGTGATCCAGCGTAAACGTCCTACTCCTAGTTGCAGCAATGAGAAGTTAATAAATGACAAAAACAGTTTTGACCTTCAAAACTCAAGTTTTTGGGCGCATGAAATATTTATTAGATTGACATAAAATCAAAGGTTTTTGAGATATAACTTATTTATGACAAAAGACTTTTTTTAAATTGTTTTAAAAACACAAATTTATATGATTTAGTTTAAAATACTTAAATTTGGTTAGCCGGAAATGAACACAAATAAATTTTTAACTGCAGTAATTTTGTAAGATCAGGAGTTGTAAAAAATTGTTATTGCATCACGTAGAGCAACATATCGTTAACAAAAAAATAACACGTGGTTGGTACGTAATTGTTAGACAAATAAAATTCAATATTTTATTCAATAAAATGTGCATATATTGTCACAGTTTTAAAAATTTCACAATTAAAGTGAAATAGGAAACTGTTTATTAAGTAACTCATGTGGTAATATATTTCCAAACATTTTGCTGCGTTCTTCTTAAATCGAAGACAACACTAAAGTGCAATTGTTTGCAATATATTCTCCTGAGATGTTTACTGTTATACACAAATAACTTGAGTTCATTAACATATAGAGAATCCAATTGCTGTTGCCAAAAGCGACCAAAACTGATCATAATACATTTCGTAATCGTATTGAAACAAGAAAAAGTAATTGCCGTAAACTAAGCAATTAGTAGACGCCACAAGACGGAAAAAGCGCGGAAATTACAAATACAAAACTAATATGTAATTTCTATTTGAACAAAGCATTTGAACAACTCAAATAATACGGCGAAATAACTTCAACTGCTTTATAATTGTCTTCTTTGTACAACATTTAAAGTCATTAGACATAAACGCTATTAAATGCATACGCATTTACGTAAAATGTACATTTTGTTTGATTTCTATTATACACCAATTTCTCTCATCATTTGACAAAACCGATGTTATAATGATAATTGGAAAATGATAAGCGTTTTATGGTTATACAACCGTTTGTGGCGTCTGCAGACCAGGAAGATGCAGATGGCACGACATCTCATATAAATTATGCCACATATTTCCATTTGGATACTTGATGTCAACACAAATCACACATGCATGTCGCATATAGAAATTGAACAAAAAGCAGCCCCATCTTAACAACAGAATAATAAGTCTGAAGGCAAATGACATCAACTTTCTTTGTCGTTAAATTTGCCGCATGAACGAGTTGCGGTCTGTCAACGTCTTACATTGCGAAAATGCGAACGTTCGTCGTTTATATTCATCTCCCCCGCTTCAAGTGCCAGTAGTTTGCGTGCGAAAGTTTCTTATGATACAGCAGCATTCATATTAAGACAAGCAGCACTATTATTAAGAGATCAGATGGATTGAACAAAACAAAAAATAGTAACCGCGAGTCGTCGCGGAAAATCATTTCATTTTTGTTTGTGTGCCTGTTGTGCAGCTATGCACTTTGGATGATAAAATACAAAAGCGGTTGCGAAAGGGCGTCAACTGCAGTGATTTACTTTAACGAACTGCGATGAGAAAGTCTGATCCGATTGTTACTTTAAGTAGGCAATACAATAAGACGTTTTGAGACGATTATAGACGATTTAAAATGAATCAAATTTCACCATATTTGTGAAGAGGAGGAGGTCTTATTTTAGTCCAAACAAAATAATTAATCTGTTTAACGTAAATATTATAATTTATGAAGGAAACTGCAATTTGATCACTCCCACTCACTTAAAGAAGCTCCACGATTATTATCTTACTGACTTATACCGATTAGGATGCAGTAGCCATAAAAAATGACACAACTTCCATATGAATGGAATTAATCAGATCTCAATAACTTACAAATGTATAAAAACCAATATACATAATTTGAAAAAGCTCGCTGCACCATAAAATTTCTGATTCATATATGAGCATCGGCACATGGGCTGACATTGTTTGGGTGATTTTTGATTATGGAACCGCCCGCGCGCTAGCACGACTCCGTCACAAGACTTCTGTGTCGTAAATCTTGCTTGTATGCATATACTTATGTATTTCTGAAGCATAACAAAATAAAAACAATTTAGGATTCATCTTAAAAAGACTCAAAGCGACACACGATGACTACACAAGCTGAGCTGAGACAAAGAGATGTGCACGTTAGGGCTATATTTGGATACAGTGAATTTTCAAAGATCTACCGGATGTGTGGCTACGCCGCTTTCGTCTGAGATGCAATGAAGGAGCTCGACGCATCTTTATGCGACAAGTAGTGCAGCGGCTACCGTTTGCACACTGATGTGACTCATTAATTGTCATTATGCCTGCAATAATCGGTGCAATGGACTGCAGTGGCAATGCATGAAGTGCCGCGTGATATAAATATAAAGCTGAAGAAGCGTCAAAAATGTCACGCGCTCTGGTGCAGGCAATTACTTCTACAATTTTATGGTTTGCCTAATTTCATAATTTATACATGATAACAAAATCACGAAAAAATGTGCAAAAAGTCAACATATGAATGTCCGCGATCATTGACTCTACCACATTTTTCACAAATTCCAAGATTCCATTTTATTTCAGGCACAACGTTTAATCAATTGCATAAATTACTCGCCGCGCTATGTTTATGACATATTAATCAGTATTGATTGTATAATGTTAACTCATTTAAGCAATTTTATCGGTATTTATGTATTAGGAGAGCTTAATTTGCATAAAAACATTAGCTTTATGAGACCTTTCAACTTGCTTATTAGTGTTACATATGCTATTTTACAAATAGTTGACCTATCCGACGCAGTGTTGAAAGTCTATCGGAATTCGATATATGTAAATAACATATAAGTATGCTGAGTATTCAAGATATGTTTTAAAATCGTCGAATATTCTACATGAATTCTGCTAAGACTTTAGAATTATTTTATAGAGATAAACAGAATTGAACAAGATTTTTTAAATGGAAAGTTCATTAATTGTTCACTTTATCAATGAATTTTACCTGTGACAAAATGAAAATATTTAGTTAATTTAAATCAAGTTAATTCGCACGAAAAGAAATACTAAAACATTGTTTAAGGTTAATGTCTGGGCATATATTTAAAGAACTTACTTACATTAGAAATCAATCAGCACGAATCGTACACAAAAGCTTAAGTCACTGTGGCCTATTGACATTAATTATACAGCACAAATAATGAATAATTGTGTAAATGTAGGTTTTGAAATTGTTCATTAAAGAACTCGCCTTCGAAACTGAAGAATGATTGAAATCTAACACTTAGAGTAGAATGGAAGCGTATGTGTAAAAATGCTTAAGTCATTGCTAATTACTTAGTGTGGCAATGAAAAAGCGAAATATGTGATAATTAAAAAATACCGAAAAAATCATTGATCGGAATTTCCCTGCAGTAGCTTCAAAAACTGTAATTGATTGAAGCATTTTGGGATGCCTTGAAAAAGATCACGTTATGTTTAGTTAAAGTGAAGAATAAGATAAAAGCTAAACAAAAACACATCATTACATCTCTAATTACAACATACAACCTGTAATTATGTGAGAAACACAAAACCAATTCATATGTGTATATGTGAATAACCAATATTTATCAAGTCTTCCCTCTTACACGTCCAAATACGAGAGATTTCAAAACGCACCGTTGCAACAGCGGAAAAGGGAATGCATAATGTGCATTAACGATTCGACACTGAACCGCTGCACCAGCCTCAAATCGGTGCAAAGAAGTTAATTGACAGGCAGCGGGCAGTAAGTGCTATTAAGATTCGTGCAAATGAAAAGAAAGTGAACGCCTCCTCAGAAGACCAGCAAGGTTATTAAACCATCGGAGTCATTTGCATGCCGTTTGTTTATTCGACACAAGTATGAAAAGGTATAAATGCAGCGAAACAACGGTAACCTTGAGCGGACCATATTGGCTGTTGTAACATATAGAAGACATGCAAAGAAGACGCAGTGTCTGGAACACGACCGGAGACTACAATTAAGATCAATATACAATAGAGATACACATATTGCGCGGAGTACACGCGCTTTTCGCGGAGCCCGCCTGGAGGAGTGCTTTTTGCCCGCAAAGCCTTTAAACGTTTGCAGATTTGCATTTTTGTGTGCGTTCTTGTGCAGCCTAAGTGGCATGACCAACTTTAAAAATAGGCGCTTCATGGCACACTCAGGAGGTGGAGAGGTGCAACAAGACAAATTCCCAGACGTGGAGCGATGATCTGCAGCAGGGGAAACTCATCGCATCAATAGCGCGACTGTACAATGTGCGATTTGTGCAACAAAATACACACACACAAAGACTTCTGATGTCAGAATAAATATAAAAGAAATTATAATTTCGTTGCCGTTGTTGTTATATTGTCTTGTGTGAATTTATGAAATTAAATATAAGTTATGTGACCTTATAACTCATACCAAGTGCGGCAAACAACAGCAGTGTGACGTTTTCTTTGAAAGTTCAGCCAAGAAACATAAAATTCTTTGCAAAAATGTCTATAACAGTTATAAAGTATGAAATAATTGCTATATAAATAATGTGGAAAAAAAAAGTCAGTGGTATGAGTCTTTACCCTCTGCCTCGTCGCGTTCTCCCCGCAAACAAGATGCCAAGCCTCGAGATGTTCGTCGATCCCGATGCTCGACGTCTGGCGTTATTGTCGCACAGTTCATTTTATGCTGCTGCTGCTGCTGCTGCTGCTGCTGCTGCTGCCGCTGCCGCCGCTGCAGTTCGTTTTCAATTGGTTGGGCTGGACGTTGTGGTTTATATCCTTTTCAGCATATCGTTTTAATATGCAAAACACTTTTCACTTTATGCTATTTTTCACGATATGAAAGTACTGTAGCACTTTCGCTCTATAGCGTTTGTCCATGCTAGACTTGATAGATATTTCTGTAACTTGTATACTAACTATTTCCAGTTGGTTAGAGTTAGATTTTCAGTTTTCACTGCCGACACCAATCGACCGAATCACAATATCAAAAATATCTAATTCATCTGTGACACGTCATGAACTGTGTAATCAAAGAAAACATGTAAACAAAAACACAAAAAAAAAAAACGCAACGGCCTAATGCATGTATGCACTGGTAAACCGCGCCGGGGTACATTTCATAATGAGCAACATGGCGCATTGTCCGCAGACTATGAGCGAGATGCATGTCAACAGACAAAAGTCTATACACATGTGTGGGCGCGAGCACACATGTATGATGTATCATGCATGCAGCTGAAGGGGTGTGCACTCGAGTTTATATCCGCACGCGACAACCGCAACAATGCAGGAATGCAGCGTGCATGATTTTGTGTGGTAGAAAGAGCTTCGATAAAATGCAGAAACAATTGGAGTCCCGCTGTTTTTGTTTTTGTTTTTTTTGTTAACGAGAGATGCACTTCCACAGACTGCAGAGTAAGGATGCACACATTAAAGAATGTAAAGGATGTGGTCCTGATAAATAAACTGTAAACTATGTACAATGACACGAACGCTCCTTCCTCACAACTCTTGCGGATGTAATCGCAATTTGAGATGCAGTCCCATCCAATGTGACAATTATTTTCATGCCAAGAAATTGAACGTTATGCTTGTGTCCCACTTATGAGCGCGACTCAGATTAATGTTTATGATTCATTTGATTGTACAAGATTGTCTTCTTGATTTGCAGACTAATTTAAACAAAGCTAGCCGGTCCTTTGATTGAAACATTATTAAGTTGAATGACAAAAAAATTCAGCTTCGTCTGCTAAATTTATTGTCACAATTACTTTTAGAGAAAGATAATTGTTAGATAATAAATTAGTTAATCAATCTGCGATACGATCGTTTTTAATTAAGCTACATTGATAAATATTACTTAAAAAAAGACACTTGCAAACACCTTGCGATACTTTACTGCACAGAAATGAAAATAAATTATTGGCCATCAATTGAAAACCCTATCGATCTCTCTTTATGCGTCCATTTCCGAACTGCAGTGATTTATTGCACCTGTCTTCAGGAATTATTTTTAAAAAAACTGTGATATATTGAGAACCAGACACAAAATGCAACATTGCAATGCAATTTTTTATCAACACAAGTCGTGGCGACAATTTAAAACTAATTTATACCAATCCTGCATTTAGGAACGTCCAGAAAGGGAAAGATTTAATTTGAACCGCCAATTTGGCATGGCAAATAATTGCAGATCAGTTATTACAACATGTTTTAATGGTCTTGATGGTTTTTTGAATTTATGATTCGATCGCAATTTCCACCACACAACAAAGCCAGTCGCAATTTAGGTTGACTTAACACAATAAATACACGCATTTGCCAATTACAATAGATAACAAGCGCTGTCTTCTGTATTGTTTAGCCTTTTTGCGTACTGCAAATTATCAAACAATGTCATAGCAATTAACTGAATTATAAATGAATGGCGAAACCTTTATGATAATGCCTCTTTTGTGTTCACTTCCAGTCGCATCGTGCAATTTACTCATTATAAAAAAAAATCACCAATTAAACGAAACGTGTACAACTATGGACCAACAACAGGAAAGTTTATGGCTGCATGGCGTCACCGAAACAAAAACAGAGAAACAGAAGAAAAAAAAAAACAGAAAAACACATATGTATGATCATTTCAAGGGGGCGCACACTTTGCCTATATTTTTCAATATTTATTATACAAAATGATGTGAGTGTAAACACCAGAAATATGTGAATAAATAGCATGGTTATTTGGATATTAATAGCTTCAATGAGGGCCATATGTTAAGCAACTTGAGGGCGGGCCTGCACTGGTTATGATCATCTCATTTTACACTCAGCACAACAACAGCATCCACAACAAATGAGCATCTTAACTGAATCCACGCATGATGCACTGCATTGCATATATCATAAAAAAACGAAAAAAATTACTGTTTACGAGACAGAGGCGCCTGTTCCAGCTAGCCAGCTCGCAGCACAGCATAATAACATAATCGTCACACGCACGCGCATTCAATAATTATGTATAGCATTGAATTGGGGTGATAAGAACAATGGGACTGACATGGGCCACGGGGTCGACAAATTGAACGTTGCATTAACGTGACATGCCATTGAAATGGAATGGATTGGATGTGTTATCTACATGCATGTTTGACGGCTTTGTGGCTTAGAGTTCACTGATGTGAGCCACTCGGTGTACTCGCCGCTTACCATATGAAAACATTTCCGGAACATTGTCGATGTATGCTCAAGCCCAAGCCCTTTCAAACTCATGAGTTGTTTCAATGATTTTTCGAAATCACACAAAAGTGTTAAAAGTTTTATGTGTGGTATTTAATCTATAAGGAGCGCATTGTTTTATCACCTTGGCTCATGTTAATTAACACGTTATAAAAAAAAACAAGATAAATGCGAAAAATATGTAAAGATTGCATTTTATAGAGGAAATTGTGAAAACAAATGGTTGTTTCAAAAATAAAACGTTAATACTTATTTAAGTGGATGTAAACAGTGAATTCAAAATCCTTAATTAGACTTCTAGAATATTAAAGTTAATTATTATTGTGTCACAAGGAGTGTTAGATGTTCTCTATATTTTAAAGCATATCGTGTGTTAATTATACCATGTTAGCATAAAGCAGAAACATATTATCGCAGAAGCAACTATAAGTTTATCTGGGCGTAAAATTCAATTTATGAAAACTCAACTTAATTAAACAGTTTCTAGTCACAGCATAATTCTCAAGGACAATCAGTGTTACTGATTTTTAGTCGGCATGCCAAATGGCCAAAATCTGTCTGGCGCTGAAAAGTGTTACGCGTGAGAAACATTAATTTAAAAATAATTAATTATGTCATATTACGTTCATTCGAGTTTTCCTAAAAATTATTCTAAATAAACAGATTTCACCAATTTCACTATAAACAATATTAAATCAAACATGAATTCACATGAATGTATTTAAAGTTTAAACAAAATCAAATTGTTTATGCAAAGAAATTGCGCATTACATTATGTTGTATTTAAAGATGATATTTTGATTCATCAATACTAATATAAATTGATAACGATCTTTGTTTAATTGGAAGACAATTAACATGAATGTTATTGAGTCTTGTCATTCATCGACTTTATAAATGAATTTTCAGGAAATAAAATTTTTGTAAAAAAAGTAGATTTTCCATTCAAAATCAACACCGGATTCCGGCAATTTGCATTTCATTACAATTTGGAATAAATTTTAGAATCTGAATTAACGAGAGGCGGCATGCCGTTTGGCAGCCTGAAAGTCTGCGTGTAATAAATTCGTTTATCCTGTTTTATATAAATGTATTCTGGCCATCATGATGTCATTTTTTTCTCTTAAAAAAAAAAAAAAAAAAAAAATTGGGCGAAAATCTGCGATGTCTGTCAGTGTTTTTTCAGTCTCTATGTTTTTATATAAACAGGATGATTTTGTCGATATATTTATAGGTTTTGTTTATCTTCAGCTTTCAAGACCAACAAAAAATTAAAAGCAGACATCGCGGATGACAGCAGCGCGGAAAACAATTATGGACGCGTGATGTGATCGAATTCCGCCAGACGCGAACTGCTCATATGGAAAACAATTGAATGACTTCATTAAATTGAAAAATGTGCGTCAAACTCCGTCGTGTGGCCTCTTTTCCGTCAACTTAATTTGGACGTCCACTTTTAGTAGTAGAAGCTTAGAAATTTGTTGTTTGCAATTAAAATGAACGCGACATGTGGTGGGCGGCAACCTCTCTGACATTTCAAGCATCATTTAAATTATACTAGTTATACGCGACTGATATGACAAATATAGTGTGGCACCGCGGAATGTCACATTAGCCACAGCAGGAATCATGAAGCTGTTTGGCGGCGCGGCGTGTACACCTTAACTATAACATATCATACATGTGTATCAACAGTGAAAGACACCTACAGCCTAAATGTGTTGCCTTTACACGCAGCTCAACTCAGTGTACAATTTCCTTTACGTGGATGCTATTTTCGCATCTAATGGCCATTTGCATATACACAGAGAAAAACCTGTGCCGCTCATGAATATTAAAAACTAATTTTTATATAATTAGTATTAAAAAAAAAACGATTTCACAACAAAAGTTGAGCACAATGAAAACTAAAACACACGAATTGTGAAGAAGTAAACAGAAAAAAAAACTTTTAAAAATCATAATTCCATTTCCGGCGTTTATATCATTTTCCACCAGTACATACACGCACTTTGGGCCAGGTACACATGCCCTGAGAAACTCACTCTATTTTCTATTCACGTTGTTTGTTTGGGCTCTGTGCACTAAAGGTATTATAATATTTGTCCTGATTTCACTTTAATATTAATAATCCACAATGGCACTAGAGCACGAGCAAAGTGCTATTTTAACCATAAACACCACTAACTAGCGAGAGACAACCAAGCGACATGCAGAACGCGCCACATTCAACAATCAACTGAGCAACAGTCGGCTTCAGGCTGCAGGCAACCAACTTAAGTAAAGTCGAGCGCCGATCGCGGCCGCGCTAGCCGCGTAGCTCGCGCATTAAAATCTCACTCAGAAAGCTCTTTGCTTCAATAAACAGCTATCTTGGCTATATAATAATAATATGAATAACGTAAAGCGCGTTTTTTCCTCTCAATTAAAATTATTTCAAAGCATGTATGTTACTGAAAACGGGAAATCGTGAACCATAAACACATCCACAACGACCTTGTGTTTGCTGCTGGCCGGCGGAATGGCGCTTTTGGTTATCATTTATTCATATGTTGAATAATGCGACGACACTGCCACTCTTTGAGTTATAGTATAGGTACATGTGAGCTTAGGGCTCACGAGTTGCAATATGCATTTTGCAGCTGTAAGGGATGAATGACATTCAGTCCATGGCTGGTAGACGTTGTGACGCCGCGCGCCGCATCAGTCAACGCCGTCTATTTTACGAGTTTTGTGCGATGTTTTATGAATTCTAATCATGGCACTTTTTAACTCATTAATTCATGTACTAAACATAAAAATACTTTTATTTATTTGCGAATTCGCAGTTTATCTATTCGATTGCTGAATCATTCGTATACACTAAGTCGTATGACATAAGCTACTCGTATGAGATAAAATTTTCTGTTAATTTATTCTTAACAGGATTAGGGTGATGACTCCTCGAGGCAAAAATTAAATAGCTTGTACACACTTAGGAATTTTATCTTTAAATGATATTTTTTTAAGTAAAGTATTTAAACTTTACGAAATGAATGTTAATACATATGTATATATCGATTTTACAATTTTAGGTTATAAAATCGTTATCCCATACAAATTTTGTACAATTTTGAAATATCGTTATTTATAACTGATATAAAAAAATTTTAGGTTTTGAGTTTAAATAATGTAATAAATTACCATAAAAATCCAAACATCAAACCACATTCAGTTATTAAACCGGAAATACGTATACGCGGACTGACCTTGAAAAGTGATCAAAAGATGTTGTATTATAAATTAACATTATACACATTTTCTCGGAATAAGATGGTGGCAAAACGCATCTTTATATGTACTTAACAATATTTTCCGTTTATTAGTCTTGAAGTAAGCCAAAAATTACCTAAGAAATACAAGAATTACTATTCCCAGTCATAAAACCAAAACAAAGTTAACAATTGAAGTCCAGCAAGCATATATTCTCCCAAGGTCAGGACTATTTAAATGTGCAAAAATTGGGTTAATTGCTCTAGATGGCATCTGAATGAACACATTTCATCGTGGGAATATTGCCAAATATAATTATAGGTAAATAAGTAAAGTAAAGCGCCGGGCCTAATTGAAATGCGAAAGACATTAATTGTTTTTTTTTGCATTTGCAAACAACTGATAAACCGCTAATAATAACGATGACAATAAAACGTGTCATCTGGACACGAAAAGAAATTTAAATATCATAGAAAAGAAACCCATTATCGAATCATGTGACCCCTTGACAAATAACCAAGGCCATATAAATTCTATTCATAACTGTTTAACTCACAGGCATCCAATATTATTCTCAACTTGTTAGGTTGTCGTAAATAAAAGACGCAAATAAAAACATGAAGATTTTAATAAAAATAGACAATCTTCAAGTATACGCATGTGCCTAAGTAGCAAGTCGTTACATTTTAAAAGACGCTAGGGAACACCTATTCATAACACGGAATTAGCTTGATGTGTAAAGTCAGTAATAAAAAAATTAACAGCGTCTCTGGTCACCATTCACAAAAGTCGCGTTTTAATTTCCAAAATTTACGCCGTAAAATCTCCACAAATTGACATACTCGTTGTTCTCTGTTCCCACATTAATATATTCCTTAAGAGACGGATAGAGATGAATTATTTTGACAGCTAGACAATGACGAAAGTCGCAAGTCGCAACTGTTGCCAGCCCAAACTCATATGGTTCCATTTGCATGAATAAGCCGATACAACCGCAACGGAATAAGAGCACAATGCGACGATGTATTGCCGTCAGAAACTAGTTTAATTATGTTATGTTCATATGTGCGTACACCTGCGATCAGCAATTCACGCAGAAGGTATGCTCACATGTGAGTGTACGAACCGACGACACTCCAAAGACGAATTCAGGTCGGTTTCATAATTATTGTTATTAAAATGTGCACCGAAACGTTGACTCCTAACAGTTTAACTTACAAGCTGCTCGATAAAAACGCGGTTAAACTCGCGACAATGCCAAGCATAACGATTTTTATGTAATGAAGGTTGCACTGAGCGAAACATATCAACAGCTTCATTAAGCAATTGTCACCGAAATTAGGCAGAATGGAAAAGTGCAGTGGAATGTGATCTGTTACCAATTACATCCACCAGAAAGCTTCCACAAAAACGGTGCACCACACTTTACGTCACTTAACGACGAGTATACCAAGAAAAGACACATTTTGAGAACATGCACATGTTCTGGCTATTGGTAACAAGAATTCCACCAATTTATTTCGCATTCAACTCGCTGAATTGATTACTTTAATTGCGTTTAAGGCGGAATAAGTAAAACATTTCAGAACTTGAAAGAAACAGAAAAGGTTATAGAATTTATCAATTCAGGGCACACATGGCGACAATGTCCACTTTAAATGGGGACAATACTTTTGGAGAACTGTCTTAAAGGATTTTTTACTTAAATTCCGCTTTGGAAAGCTTTAAGCCCAAATACTGGGCTTTTCTTCATTTCTGCTATAAAAATATTTGTTGTGATTCAAATGTGATCGACTTACCTAGTTCACTTGCAAGAGTTGTGTTGCTCATCTCAAATTGCACCTCTGGACTGCTCTCGGAGGCCTCTTCTGGAACCTCTCGAAGCGTTGGCGCCAGATCAAAGAACGTTCGCGATAAACGGCGCACACGATCCAATCGAACGCGTGGCAATTCACCAAACAGCATATCCGACAGCTAAACAGAAACATATTCGACACGGAAATTAATTGCAACTTCTTTAAGAGGCCTGAACGTTTTTTTCTTCCAATTCATATGTTATAAACACAAGTGAAATGACGTCAACGATCGCGTTCAAAGCTCAACAGCTGTTTTCTTTCGTTGGCGTTATTCAAATATTATGAAAATTTTAAGAAAATTTGAGACAAAAACCAAGGAAAACATAATTTTGAAACAACCAAACAAAAACATCATTAGGAGAGATTACCTTACCTTTAGCTCTTTGTTTGGTGTTGCGGGGAATATCTTCCGGAAGTGCAAGCGTGCGAATTGTTGGTTTATTAGATTCATATACTTTTCTTACATGTACTAATATATTATTTTAATGTAGTGTGAAGCTGTTTTTTATGATAATACTTAATGAATACACATAAGAAAGCTTTTATTTTAATTATGAAAACAGGTAGTGAGTGGGTTGATAAAAAAAAGATTTTTTTTGAATACATTTTGAATAAATAAAAATGGATGAGGGCGTAGTTAAAGGTAAAATTAATGCAAAACAGATCGTTCTTAAACTTATTTTTACAATAATATTTTAGTTAAAAGTTGTTTAATGAAATAAAAAGCATATTTAAACTTACAGATAACTCCTCGCTGCAGTAAGCTGTGAAAGACTGTTCATCCTGCTGCAGAACACAGTAAAGTGGGCCCCAAGGCAGGCAGCTGCTCTGTGTTGATTCGCCTTCAATTTCTACAACAAAAAACAATAATTAATTATTAAATGGTTGCAAATAATAATTATCAATATATTTTTGTTTTTTAGGAGAAATAATAAATTTTCAGAAATAATTTAAAAAATATGTATAATATGAAACTGGGCTACATGTTTATATCCCTTTTAAGATATCCATGAAACTACTAGAAAATAATTTCCCATGAAAAAGATAGATGGCGCTTAAGAAGCGGGATTGAAGTAAAGGCACATTCGGAAGAAAAACGAAAAAAAACCGATTGCGTTTTTGTTTCACACATTTTCCGCTAGATGAAAGATCTGAGATTGGGTTGAGGTGTGTCTCGGCTATATGAACCGGTAGTCAGTGTCTTGGCTAAGTCACGGACGTGGCCGCACCTCCAGCATTTGTACCGCTAAACAAATCCGTGTAAAACAAACAGCATATGATTGCGCAAATCGTTGCACAACACCAGCGCCACATCAACACCGCGTGCAGACAAAATTCAGTACGCCAAATCGCCGATCTGACAAGAATATATGCAGACAATTGATGCAGACATGGAAAACCTGATATCATAAGATTTTCTATCGCGCCTATGACTTCTGCGACACAACAGCGGGCGATGTTGAAAATTTCTCGCGTCTTAATGTGTTTTGGGGGTACGAGACCAAGTGGCGATGCTTAAGTTGGATAAAATGCAAATAAAATGCCTGCTTGGATGTTTGGTAGAGATTGGACGCTGCGGAGTTGTATTTTTGAGTGTGTCAGCATGATGTGACCCAGAAACCGCGTGCCACAAGTTTTTGTTTTCAATAAGCGCGCATCATCTGTTTTGTGTGATGGCTTGAATCCGCGGTCGTGCGGCGTGCCAGCCACACACCCGCAGCCAGTAGTCACCCATCATAAAGTTTATCTTCTTATACGTTTAGCCAAGACGTACAGCACAAAAACTGGGAAGGAATTGAATTTAGGTTGGCCCAATCGCTATTACAAAAAAAAAAACATGGCCGAGCTTAAGTCGCTGGAGGTTTATTCGCCATTGCGACTTGCGTACGGTGGTCGTGCGCGCTTGTTCCACGTACAATTATAACGTAATATCTCATTACAAATTGGAATTTAAAGACGTTAGTTTCTGTGTTCACGTATAAGACATTACAATGGGAAATTTCTATATAGATTGCTGTTTGTGAGCGTTGCGGCGACGAGATACGTACAAACATGGCATGATGTCATTTTGCGTGTGAATAAAATTGGGAAAGGTTTACCTTTCTGTATATACAACAGCCGCATATAAACACACAATTGTTGTGCTCTTTGTAATTTGATTCAAGAGACGGCAACTCATAAGACGTGTGGCTATACAAGACTAATTGACAGAGTAAATGCCACATTTCGAGCACAAACACACACGCTGAATCCCCCCAAAACACTTCTAAAATATTGACTGCACTTAAGATAATCGTATAATTAATATCAGGTGACTTGTGGAACTGGTTAATTCAAACAAATTAAACAGCGAAATCAAAACATTGTCACACCTATTTGAATGTTTGATGAACGCGAAAAAGGTGACTGGACGTGAGTACATACACGGTTGACACGTTTGTGTGTTGTTCACCGGTCGAAAGCTGTTGAATCGTTGTACTGGGGGGATTGGGTCAGGTTCATTAATTTTCCATTTGTATATTTATTTATCTGTAAAGTTGTTTGGATTACTCACTAATAATTAATCGATCATACTTAAGACAAACATCAATTAAGCCTAGATTGATTATTTAAATGCAAGTTTGTACTAATGCCGTTTTATATTATCCATAATTTATATATAAACCACCCGTTTTAATGTTTCTATTGAATAAGCGGCTTTTTCCCTTGAATGAACGTCAGGGAAAATTTTGCCACAACCATAAAACATTGTCAAAGATTGAAGAAATTATTACAAATCTTCTGATTAGGCAATTTGACATAATTTTCGCAGGAAATAAAATAATTAACAATGTAACAACCAAATGGATGTCCTAGAATCTTAACCGAAAAATTATCGTTTTGCAGATTTTCTATAATTGACAAACCTTTATTAGAATAATAAATTAGTGCGGAAAATCAATAATATTGTATTTTTTCTGGCAATGAATGATTTAAATGACTTTCTATAAACGATTGTGCAGAAATAAATGTTTGACAGCGCCATCTATTACAATTAAATTACATCTTGAAGTGCTGAAGTTGGCCCTGATTCCATTTTGTTTCCATAACTGAAGGAACGCGCGCGCGCACTTTATAGGCAACATCATTCTGACAAGCGTTGCAGCAGCGAACAGGACGACTAGTAAGCTGGTAAGTTCTTGTTCTTGTGATTGTGCTCAAATTGTGGAAAATTCTGTTATTTTGTGCAAAAGACATATTGCTTTTTAATTAAAAACGTGTTTTTCGAACAGAAAATGGAGCAAAACATCAACCCCGAGCGTCCTCAATCATCGAATTTCAACAAACAAAATGAAGAGACTGTTACCATTAAGGACACCCATGCAGTGAGCAAAAGGTGAAAATATGAAAAAGCGATAAAAGGAACATATGGAAGAATGTTCGTTTGTGCGCATGCGCGCCTTTTCGTGTGTTGTGTGTGCGCTTGCGGCGTTCTTATTGTGTCAAACCAATTCGCCTGGCTTTAATTGAATTGTTTTGATACAACTGACCGTTACATTTGTGTTATAATAGACAACAAAAAGCAAAATAGATTCTAATCAATTCGATTAATTGCAGGCTTCATAAAGAGCTAATGAGTTTGATGACGTCCAATGACAAAGGCATATCAGCATTTCCTGATGGCGAAAACATCTTCAAATGGATCGGCACCATCTGCGGCCCTGAGGACACTGTTTACGCTGGCCACAAGTACCGTTTGCAGCTAGAGTTTCCCAACTCCTATCCGTACTCTGCGCCGGTCGTCAAGTTTCTGACGCCATGCTTTCATCCCAACATCGATGTGAGCGGCTCCATATGTTTGGACATACTCAAGGAGAAGTGGTCAGCCCTGCTGGACGTTCGAACCGTCTTGATCTCACTACAGTCGCTGCTTGCCGAACCAAACACATCTAGCCCGCTGAACGCACAGGCCTCTGTCTTGTGGGATCAACCGGCCGAGTATAAGAAGTTTTTGGACAGATTCTATGCGAAACACAAAGACGTTTGATGGCCAAAAGAGTAATTAAACAACTGCGGAGGACTCGAAATGGGACCGATGCAAATAATTGATTTATATTTATTTGATATTAGTTAATCTTTTCCATTACTTAGTGGCAAACAATCGCAAGAACACACTTTTCGAATATATTCATCAACCTTTAATTTCTATGCCCTTCTTTTACTCAAATTGTAATCAGTTATTATTATATTCTAAATCAATCTATAATTAATGCTTCTTGCAGAAAAAAATTGTGAAAGTCGGCCGATTTTATGAATTGACTGATTTATTATCTATTTGTAATGATTTATTATAATTATAACTGCCAAATAAAGCAAATTTTTGTGTGCAAAAAAATTAAGAATTATTTAATAAATATAAATTTGGTAAAGGTAAAGGTAAGAATAACCATCGCCTTCAGATAAATTCGTTCTCACATAAAAGTGATGAAAGGTTCTTTCTGACTAATATTGTAAGCAAGAATTCATCATTTATGTTGACTTGAACATTTTATTTTTAGGAAATGTTTTTAATGAAACAAAATTTCATGAATTAAATGAATTTTTATCTTAAACACTGTGACAAAACTTTGTGTCCATCTCCTCAGACGGCAATTACAAATCGTATATATCTTTTTCCTCCATGACACAAATTCATATATTCGACAATTATTGCCGCGTTGCATAAAAAACCATTCAAATGACTCACTCACTAACTTTGCATTCAGCTTATAAATTGCAATAATAATCAATAAAGTTTAATGCTTAAACGCAAAATGATTACCACAAGGCGTCGAGTCGAGTCATATAGATGTAATACATGATACATGAGCAAATCTATATAAATAAACAAAGTCTTGAGCATGTAATCTCAATGCTTGCACCATAAGCAAGTTATTCTTTGCTGAGCACAAAACGAAAAGTAAGTTCCAGTTAGTATAACACAGATAAGTTTATGTCACTTCAACATGGGCATATGTCACACTACATATTTCATTGGCCGCAAAACGGGAACGTGGCGTCGATTATGCCATTTGAAGTGCTGTACAGTGCAATGTAATTGAATGTTGTAATAGTCCAGCATGAAATGTTGCGAAGGGGCCAAGCAAGCAACATTAAACTTTGACAGTGAAAAATTACCCAAAGATAGAGTCGGCTCCGCGGGTCCAATTTTCCTTCTGATATTAAATTAAAGAATTACGTTGATGAATATGAGAATAGGCGCGTTTATGGATATTGGACGGGCAGACGACAAAAGCACCCACTTCTAAAAAGTTGGTTGAGTTATTAATAAAACGCGATTTATGGTCAAACGGTTGTTCTGGGAACTCCAGTCATGAGGTCATCCAGACAATTGCTCAAACGGAGACGTAACAATAATTATTGTCAATCAACAATAAATTAAATTAAATTACCTAAATATTTTTCAATTCGTATAGAAACAAATTCATTATATAAACACACTGTAAAGTTCATTGTTCCTCATGCATTATCACCTGTCAACTAAAAAAGTAACATCAACAGTTTTAAATAAAATGTTACTAAAAATTTTGGTTGTGGTACAACTGTCGACCACAAACAAGAAGAACCACTCTAGCTTTTCACAATACAATTCAAGAACGTGTCACAACAATATCCATCCAGTCTTGAGGCGGTCGTGGTCGTTTGTTATGCAGAGCATCCACAAGAAGGTCACATATTAAAATTTGAATAACCGCATCGCACACAACATCTTATGTGGACTGTGAAGAGTTATCATAAAACCTAACTGTACAAATTGATGACAGACCATGAACCAACAGAATGGTGCACCATTCCCGGGATGACATACAAATCAGAATAGGAAAGAGACGAAGCGTGAGAACTGAGGACGCCACGAAAGGTGATCATTTTACAAGTTGACGCTCGACGATAGTTTATACAGTAGAATGGTAACGACCGCCGTAGTTCTCGCATTAAATACCGAGGACACAAATTACATTCATCCAGCATGCCTTTTTGCACCTCTCCAGTGTCTTGGATGTTCGCCTCTTCCACCGCGGTCGATTGAGACAACCAAGACGTACGCAAAGTTTGTGAATTTAAGCTCAAAAAAGCGTCCGTTGTCGCGAGCACACACACACACACACACACGCCGAAGACAGATTGTTTCAGGGAAGTGATTGAGATGCTAATTTTGCTAAAAGATGATCAGAATGCGTGACATTCTCAAGAATATATACGAGTATGTTTATTCACTGTACCAGCACACGGTACACACAAGTTGATTCCATTGTGAAAAGTGCTGCGAAATATATTCAAGACAACTGAACCGCGTTTTTTTTTTAATGGGAAATGAAAGAGTTAAGTAAAGTGGCACCGGAAACGACCGGCACCGCGCTCAAAACGTAAATAAACAGAGCCAACATATGGCCTGGCTCCATACACGTCGACTTTGCGTACATTTACACTGGCGGCATTCAATCAAAACGATTGAAAGGCCCATTTTTAAATATGATAAGTTGATAACTT
>JANSTS010011973.1:6683-29497 GCA_026546915.1 Sylvicola fuscatus
GAGAATCCTTTTATCAATATATTTTGAACGGAACTCGTAGATTCTCAGAAATCTTTAATAAGATGCTGGGTATAAATAATTGACCTTGACAGAATGCGATAAGACGAACGTCTCTCATAAGCGTCTCATCATCATCTCGCTATGTAGCTTTCTTTCATTCATAACGCCACGCTATCCGACGCGGAACAGTCTGATTATCAAAGAGGAATATTTATACATCAAATAAAATTCATCCCAAAAGTGGACGCAAAAGCTATATGAGCACCCGAAAACGAACCAAAGCGAATGCAGCGGATGGCGCTAACAAGATCCTCGTCGTAATCGTGCGTTCGCATTAGGAATATTGTTATATAACTCACAAGATAGCTAACGATGTGTGATTTTTCTTCTCTCGTATATGAATCTCTCTGCGGGTCCCCATGCATCGCGATTTGCGAACATAAAAAACATTCAAGAACAATTCGCTCGTGTATACGCGGCTCTATAGGTATTAGGTAGTTACCAGACCAGAGGCTGCAGCCCATGGAAACGACAGTCAAAGTATTATAGTTTTAAGGTTTCGTTGTGTTATATATACATATGTTTATTACAATTTATATTGGGTGTTCCTTTGATTACCTTTTTCTGTTGCCCCCTGGTTCGTCGCATCTCCTGGCTGATTGGCTTTAACTCTTAAGCCGGCAGTGCGCGCGGGCATCCGCAGACCAGGCCAGCGTGCGCAAAGAGTGTTGCTTAGGCGATGCGGTGTCTGCATATGTACAGAAAGAGGTTTTTTCTAGAGATATGGCAACTGACTGAACGGGCCCTAGTTCTTGGAAATCGATTGTTCACAGATAGATGTGTACGAGAGAAACAGCACAAAAACAAACAGCGGCGTATTTATATGATACAGAAAATAAAGTGAAAATATAAGTGGTTATCTAAAGATGATACAGCGAACAAACAAGGATGACCATAATGATGGCGATGATGATGATGATGTTGCTGTGAAAGGATTTAATGTTGTGGATATGGGAAAGCCTTTTAAATCTGAATCGTGTTAAGAATGTCAGGGCATTTAAAAATAGCCTCTTGGGGGTTGTTGATTGTAAAGTGCCTATGAAGATGCATCTGATTTATGTTAATAAATAATTCCTTTGCAACCTTGAAATTGAATTTTTTAAACATGTATCCATTATTTATAAACCTTTTTTTGCTTATCATGGCTATTTTAGAATATTAAATAACCAAACAAACAATTCTAATTATAAGTGATTTGATTTAAATTTTAATTATTCTAAAAGGATTTCATTAACACAAATAAATAGCGCATGATCCGGCTGCCTAAGTAACTAAATCCACAAATATTCTATATTGTAAGTGCCGCAAACATAAATTTGTTATTTCAATGCCCAATTCGTTGGAAAACGTTAATTTACTTGTTTACACAATGGTGGATGGTCACTCCAATGCAACCCTTTTTAAAGGTCCTCCATCTGTTTGCACTGTTTTCATTTTCACGTATCTTCCAATTTTGTCAAGAAAACAAATTATAATGGCGATTGACTTCAATATGTGTGGCATCCCTTTAATGAGAAGCGACATGGCAGTATCCACATCATCCAAAAAAAGCAACCAGTGAGTTTAGGAATTCCCTATTAACTTATGAGCTCTATTATTTGCCAAGCATTAGAATAAAGACACTTTACTATACTGAAATTAAGTATATTCTTAAGTATTCCCGGCGAAAGATGTGTGCAATTCATTCAGTAACCCGAACAGTCGGAATGTTAAGAAAACATATACATATTTTGAGAGAAAGGACGTTAAGTCGATGTGAATTCCTCGAGGGTGAGAATTGAATATGTGTTGAGGGGCAAAATTATTTTATCGTCGAGGTTTCATTTCTCGGAAGGACAAACACTCAGTTTCATTATGGAAGAAGAAATGTTGCCGAAAGGACCTTCTTCCATTAATTCACGCGCATTCATTCTCCAAGTTTGTATATACGTCCGTGAGATCATCGCATACATTCATGTATCTTGCTACCTGTCCAAGTGGCCAGGAGGAATTTTTTATTTACAGTTATATTACGCTAACAATACCATCTAAGAATGTAGGATTGTAATCTCAGTGCGGTTAAAAGGAGGAATAAAAGTGTATTTATCTTTTACCGATTGATGTAATAAAGTTGACTTAAAAGGACGAGCGCGGTTCACAATCAAGCGATTTAAGGTATTTCTGTTTCCTACTTGGCAGGTTGATCGTTCCTTTTCTTACAGGCTGTAAATTGTCTGATCAACATAAACAAATTGATATTATTTTGTGAGTAAAGAACGATTGTTTAATGAATTGATAATTGTTAAACCACAGTTTTTGCTGCCTGGGCCATCCACGTTGGAATATAAATTTATAAGTTTTTTATATCTTAAATAGATTGTTCCTTCTTCGTACTGGTATAGGAATATGTTAAAACTTGAGGAATAAATCGTGAAAAACACATAAAAAATTAATACTGTTATATAAAATATTTATAGTAATAGCTTAAAACACCTTGTCTAAAATTCAATTTACAGTTGAAAAGTAAAAGCTTTATATCGTCTAGCAATGCTCGCAAATGCTTTTGGACATAAATAAGTGTTTCTGGATACATGCTAAGCTAGACGATCCTTCGTTTGCCAATAAATTTTAATTCTCATTAAAAACACATCATCAAGAGATGGCCACGAAAACAACATAAAAGAGAGGGCGTGAGAACTTCTCCTATACGGGCTCGCGTCGTTATATTGACGATGATCAGCACACAACAATGAATCCGCCTTTGGGCTCCAGAAGAACTTACATTCATTCGCCACACCAGCCGCAGCTTTGATCAGTATTAATTCTTTACCCGACCGTTCGTCGGCGCAAAATGTCTCGCTGTGACGCGGAGTTAAATTTAAAAGGCAGCAGCTCGCGCTTTTTTAAGTATCCGTGTCAAAAAGCATCCAGCCCTTTCTTTGCAAGTGTTATACTCGTACTTTTGATATAACATTAACCAATAACGTGCCACTTTTCTGTGGTTTAAATAAACCTAAAAATTATTGTACTTGGCATTATATGCTTAAACTGTCGTTCTTTACACAAAAAGAGCGCGCGAGTTATTTCGCTTTATAAATGGAGAAGATGGTGGAATTTTTTCGTTGACGCTTTTTATACCTTGCGAATATACGCGTGTGTATAAAACAAGACATCGAGTGATGGGAAACAATTTGCGAGTGTGGCTTTGAGGAACATATGCAACGGTTTTATCGACATTCTCTTCACAGTAAATAATAAAAGTTTGCGTCCGGCGAGGTATACTTTGGGAAGGTGTTCTGTGGCGTCAAACTTAGTGCCTTCGAATAAAAGTTGATTTACAATGATTTATAATGATAAAGGACGTTTTTTATGTAAACTTGATAGGCTATATATATATATTAATTAGTTACCATAAAATCAAATCTAAATATTTGATGGGTTTGTTGTGCATTAAAAATTGCAAGTACTTTGCGAATTTAAATTCTGTTTAGTAATTTTAGATGCAAAACTTCTTATTCCGTTAGCTGACATTTAGGCTTTTTGTTAAAAGATATATTAAAACACTTAAAATTTAAATGTGCAATAACTTTTCAGCATTGAACATTTTTAATAATCGACTCCACTCCAATACTTTACCAATTCAGTCGCACCAAGGACAGTATTTAATCTCAGGAGGGAAATCGACGAGGATGGAAAATTAGGAACAAGGTCCAAAGCATAAATAGACTGGAAAAATGTGGAATCGATTAAAGATGCACATCACAGACAGATATAAATTACCAGTTTCTCATTAGTCAGCTGTGCCATTCCATTTTTATTGGTAAAACAAATTCCTTTAATATTTGTCTTGACTGCTGATATGAGTATATAATAATATATGTAGCCGGTGCCGATCGAGTGTAGATGGTTGGGATCAATATTTTTTATCAGTTTTTGCTGAACTTTGATTTTCTTAAGACAAACAACATTTTTCTGAATATAATTAAAAGTTTGCAAATGCATGTGATGCAATGATTCCGATTTCTGACAAAAATTCTACCAAAACTCATTTAATTTCTCGCCATCTAGAAAACTTTGAAAGGAAGGTAAATTGTTGTATTACAGCTACATATATATACATTTGAAGATTCTTAGCAGACAAAATCGCTGCGAAAAAATCTGCGCAAAACAAGTTTTGTTGTCGTCTTGATCGAGGACGTTCAGCGCTAGACACATAGTCGCGAAATCGGCAAAGGAAAGCTATTTGTGTAATGTAGGTACCTGTAGTGCGACTTCTCCGGAATACGCGTATACTCATATTGAAAATAGTAAGGGTTTGAGAAGATATAGGGATATGAAGAATGAAAGAAAAATCCAATATGTGGCACAAAAAGTATTCGAGTTCGAGCGAATACTATGAAGGAAGTAACAAAAATGTTGGTAAACAAGATGTGATGATCATTCCGGCTGGATATTATTTATAGCATTAAGGGATAATACAATAGCTTCAATTTTTTTCTAAATATCAGTGTATATTCATTTAAACAACAAGAAGTGTGTCTTTTAGCGAGTATGCTTTTCTTGGCAAGTTTTAAATTTAAAATGTAAAAAATGTTATGTACAATCATTAATTAACTAATAGGACAAATATGTCATATGATTTTTACTTAACGATTTGGTTATATTTTCTTATACAATTAATAATTAATTAATTTATCATGTTCTTTATATAGGTTTTAGATATTTTTATAAGTGTTTTTTATTCAAAATACTCAATGCCATTTATCGCTATCTTAGATTATTTTTATTTACTTACTAACCCATAACCGCATAAATAAATTCCATCGCTAATTAATAAATAAGCCCTCTTAAAAAATGACTGCAGTGAAAATCTCTAATGATGTATTAAAACTGCAAGCATTCATTTACAAAATCCATTCCTGCGTGCGTGTATAAACTAAAGTCTTTATTTCCCAAGCCATTTTCTCGAATCCGTCTTAGATAAACCGCTAATGATTTGAACACCAACACTCAACACAAAAGATCAGTCAAATGAATTCCGTCGTTGGGTCAGATTTTTAACCGTCTGCATGGTTCTTTTTATGCTTGAAAAATGATTATATTGTAGAAACATAATCTTTGCTGACGTATCCCACAACAGCGATTCCTTTCTTTCATGCTCCCGAAGATGAATCAAACATGATGATACTTGCATCGCTGTTCAGTTATTTAATTTTCTCCATTTTTATAATAATGAGTTGATAAAAGAACATAAAATGTATTCGCTTAAGAAAATGGTTCAGAATTCAAGAAATATAAAAGCTAAAATCTATTTTTAGAAATCGAGAGCTCAAGAAATACGGTTATAAATTAATTAGAATACAAATAAAAATCCCAAAAATTAAGTTAAGGTGTATAGAAGGTTCTTGACAAAGGGTGTTGATAAATTGAAATCAATCTGTCATGTATTCGGCTAGCTAAAATATATATATATATTTTCTTACATTTTAATTTTATTTTCTATGCTGAATTTCTCTTTATGAATTTACTTCATAACATCATTCTATAACAGTACATTTTCAAATGATCGTTTCGAAAATATTTCAATGTACACCGCTATACATGTAGTTAATTAAAATTCCTAGATTTTCAAAGGAGTATCCATCTTCACACCTTTTATAATATGATTATGACAGACTATTTTTGATTTAAAATTAAACTTGAAATGGATCCTCCCTCATGTATCAATATTGAAAATAACTATCCCTTGCCACGATTTAAAATAATAGACCAAAATTTGTTGATTCACTCTGTAATTTAAAAAAAAACACAGGAAGTAGTTAATAATTGGATAGTTAAGTATAAATTTAAAAATTCATGTAAAATTTACAATTTACAACTACGTATAAATAACACAAATATTTAATGAAAAAATATCGATCTCACACAAAGTTTATCTTCTCGTCAAAAATCCAGTGCCTTGTTTGGATTATGTTTAAATTGTTTACTATCATTCAGAATTTTATAAAAAATGTCTTCATAAAAACTTAAGTGTTGTAAAAACAGAAAACTAATTATCAGTAAATTATGGCATTTTGAAACATTACCAATAAGTCACTTACAAGTGGGTAAGGGCGCTTGGTTGGATAAGAATCCTTTCAAGATTAATTCTTCCCCTTTTTATTGAATTGACTGTAAAGATCGTGTGAGATGAAAATGTTGAGATGCAGCGGCTTAAGTGGCTCTCATAGTTTATACAAGGTCTTGTTGAAATTCAATTTAAAAAGTTTAAGCTGTTAATTAGATTATTGGCTGGAACAAATAATGAAACTTCAATACAGGAGTATTGTTTTAAAATATCCGCAGAACAATTTCAAAATGTTTCCGAAATCACACTAATTTGACTGCAAATCAACATCCATTGAACTAAGATCAAAATTGTGTTAGATCTTATTTTCCCCTTTCACGTGGATCCGTTCCATCATCAAATTAAGCGGGACATGTGTCCTCATATGAAAACATTTCTGAAATTCACATGGGTGAAAGAGGAAAGTGTTACAGCACGCCTGTGGCCTGTCAATTGGGGTATAACAACATTATAACGATACCCAATCTCTCTCTTTATTGGATTGGAAGTAGAGAGTAAGGACAGCAAAAAGGCAGCGCGAGGGTTGGGACTTGAGTGCAATTGTATATGAATGGGAAATGGTACAGTGAAAGAACTCCACAAAATTCAGAATTCGGAAAATATACCCTTATATGTGTTCACTGTGAATTATGTTCGATTGAAGGAACATACGCAGGCGGTCACATTACCTACATACGTACTTAGAATGTGCGCATATCAGGCCGGTCTGTGGGCATCCTGCACTCGCATTGGCATTATCAGCGGGCAAAAGGATGATGCCCTGCTTAATTCAACGTCCATACGGTTTGCCACCAGGAAAGCGCGTTATTTGAGAGGCACGACCAAAGTGTGAGCCAAAATTGCACGCGTTGCACTGAAAGGGCCTAAGAATGTGCGCGCAATTTATTCTTAAGTAAAAATTTGGTTAAGTAAAACAGCAAAACCGAAAGTGAATAAATAACATGAACTTGTATTAAAATATTTTTTTTTGCAAACAATTTTTCTCGTGTTCATACATACTTGCTTGTTTATCGCGGCTATATGTATGCATTTACCTCCTTTGCAGAGTACCTCAATGCATCGTGCGTTTTCCTCTTTATTGAGTAATTTTTTGTTGCATACGTTTTGTGTGTTGAATTTTGTTTGCGCTGAACATATTCATTTGGACCACCGGTGCGACGATCAAATTACTATACACAAGTTTGCAGAGCTGGTAAATTATGGGGCGAACGTGGATCATTCGAATAGAAGATCTTTTTTGTTATTTATTGGGGACGCTGACCAAAAGCTTCTGGCGAAATAAAATCGCGATTTACATTAATTTAAAAGGGAACATTTTATTTGCTAATTGATTATTTCGCTTGTAAGTAATGGAATCGTAAGATCTTTATTTTGATTTGCCTATATATTTTTCAAACTGGGCTACAACACAAGATTCATGCCTTTAATTACAGGTATCAAGTGTAAAGAGATTGATTGAGGCAGGTACGTGCGCGGTTTTATGTCAAAAAATCAAAGAGTTTGTCCCCAAAACTAAGCCAATGACAATTACAAATGACTATCGACTTGACTACATCGCAGGTACTCACATCATCCTTTGACACCATACTGATGAAACGTATGCGAAGCTGATGTGAAGAACTGTCGCATAATAGTCAAGTATAAAAATTCTAAAAAGATCATTAATAACACTGGAAAAGAAAAAAACTAACCGAAAATCTTTATTAATGTTCTGGGAGAGCTGCAGATTTATCGGTTTTCCCTCCTTCCAATTATCAACGCCGATTTCAATACGCAGTTGTTGTATTCTGCAATTTATGATGTGCTCCTTTTCGGCATTTGGGTGGTCATATTACTAATTTACAATCGACCAAATATATTAATATTTATACTTTATTATAGTAAAAACTTTTAAAACGCCTATCTTTCACCATTCTATTGCCTTTAACTTATTTCTTTCTATACTCTTCCATAAATTTTGTGCCCTTTAAACACCTTACACACAAAAATTCCATTCACGAAAAAAATGTTCTCATCTCCATTTTCTCATCAACTGAATATCAAAATATAAAAGGACGGCGAGGGATGCATTCATTAACGAAGTCACCAAATTATTGATCAACCCTGGTGGAAAAAATCTGTATCACTTGCCTAACTATATAAAAAGGTCTCTTTATTGGTTTCACTTACACAACATATTGTCTTACATGAATCATATGGTAAGACGAAACTCAAGTATCATCATGTGCATGCGCTCATGTACTGTTATGAATATGCTCAAGTGATGAAGAATTTTGTCACCCGCTGCGTTGAAGATGAAAAGTCCATTGAAAAAATGCTATACGAGAAAAAACAGTTTGGATGCTTTCTGGGAAGATGCGAAATAATTTTTTTTAATAACTGCATCTGTTTTTGGAAATAAATTATTACGTAAACAAAATGGTACACTTTATATACAAAGGAAAATTCAGAAGACCACAATAATGTCTTCATTTCTCACACTTATAATTCGTTACTAAGCAATTTTCCCTGTTTTCAAAATTAAGTAATTTAATTAAAAGTTATCTAATATCTATTCATTCACTCTATCTATATTCGTGCTATTAATATTATTCCAAAGCACTTAAACAAAACATATTGTGAGGCCATCTCATTCTGGTAATTTCACTAATCAAGGGTGAAACAGCCCTTGGACTCTCCTCGACGCCACACAGAGCATAGATAAACTAAACGATAAGATGTAAGGGTACATTTTTCCTCGATCAGACCATGAGAGTTGCACCATTAGATTTCTTTCATTTGGTAAGGAAAGTGCATAAGGGTTGAATTTCTAAAAACTGTGATTGAAAAGGCGATTTCAAATCAGCGGGATTTCTCTTCAATAAATATTTAAAGTTTTATTTTCGTATTGGAAGTACATATGTATAAAAATAGAACACTTTAGTAAATAACAAAACTAATATTTCGGCGCTCTAAGAAAAACAACCCTTCAAATTCGAAACATTTCGAGAGAAAACAAGTAAGTGAGTAAAAAAATTAGACGGCACACATGTCCAGCATAAACAATACATCTTGCACATACATTTTATGGATGCAAGTCCTGTTCATCCTTATGTTTAAAATTTAGTTAATGGTGACCCTCGAATTGTATAATACTCAATACTCCCGCACATACTTTTAGCATCAGAAACCCAGTAAAATGAGATCACAGCCGGAAATTGGTTCCCACTGCGTTTTAGGTTAAGGATGCAGCACGCACAAATCGCATAAATATAAAGTTATTTGTTTTTTGTCTTTAACATGCCAATCTAAAGGTAACCGAACGCACACAAAACACATGCGCAAACTTCCTGATTCTGGAATTCTAGTATCACATATCAAGAAACGATCATTCATAGTTTAAACTCTATGTTTTTGGAGTATCTAATAAAGTGATTAACCGAGTTAAAGCGAGAAAACATTTTTCAGATTATTATTTCGGAAAGTCTAGGAGGCTTCTTATTCCAATGTTAACACTTTGTGTGAAGGGTGTACTAAAATAATGCCAGGCGTCGCGTCGCGTCGCGTCGTGCACCGGATCCCTTTGATTTCAGCTCTCATCGCCTGTGTTTAATTAGGCAACTGATAGTGCAACAAGCAAAATTCCACTGAAAAATCCTAACGAGAATCTGTGTATGGTCGAATGATTGGGTAAATATTGGTTTTCACAATTTTCATATAAATTTTTCGGATGTTGGTGATTTTCTTTGCTGTACAAAAGAGTTGACGCCTATTTGGACACGCCGTTGTTTAGTCAACAAAGGATCACTTGTCGCCTTCATGGGCTCTGCTTTGTTGGCACGTTCAGGCTTTGGTTACCTGTTGACCACCGTCATTGATTTCATGCTGACTTTGTGTGCGATTTCGCAATAATCGGCTTAAACAGGTAGCAAACCGCCTTTCATTTAAAAAAAATAATAGTTTTAATTTGGAGACTTGTTAATTGGTTTCAAATAAATTGTGCTACAACAATCCCGAATACTTGTAGGAGACTTTGAATTGACCTGAAAATAGCGGCTTCTTATTTGTGATAAGATCAAATAAAACTGATTTAGAAGCTTCGCCCGTCTAATTAGCAATAGCATGACAATTTCCCATAGCTCGACATTTCGCATAACATTAAAAACAAGAAGAATTAACCAAATCTTTAGATGTGTCTGAAAACAGCTGAAAAACCAGACCCAAATTCATTAAAGAGAACCGGTCCAGATAATCAGATGGTCGCCACAGCGGCAAATTTTTATAATTAAATTTGATAGCCGTATAAAATATAACTATAAACTTGATATATTCAACCTCAATTCAGGGCCCGAGCGACGCGATGCGCTATTGCCTATCATTAGTTCAGCATGCAAATTCCGGATCACAGGTTCAACTGACATCACCAATGCGAAATGACAATAAAAAACAGAAACGCCTAACATCAAGCCATTTAAAGAAATTGAATTTGCAGAAAAGCACGTCCAAATCAAATAAAATACTCAAAACAGTTATAAAACCATTAGTTTTTGCCCATATGACATTGCACATAATGACGGAAGTCAACAAGCTGATTCTATATTTGTATTCGCTTTTCAGCTATGCGAAGGCTTTTAAACATTTGACATTGAATTTGGTCAATTACCCAAAGCTCGCGCACTTAAAAACTTTTTATTTATATGCACACGTGTGCAAATCTGGACGTTGTGTGCGTGCTGAAAATCCGGCGAAAGCGCATACATTCGAACCTGTAAGCTCGCTCAGTCGCGCTGCGAATTCAAAATTACTCATTCTACTCAAATGTGAGTGAGTTAATATACAAAGAAAAGCGCGCACACAACTTAAGGCGCACACACTTTGCCCGCTAAGTCCATGGACCTGAGACCATAGCCCCAGCTGCAGCGCAATACATTCAGAAATTATGAATGAACTGAGGGAACGATTTAATTGAGCACGATTCCCCAGCGTTTTGTGCTGATCGCGTGAAGAAGCAGCCGGCGACAGCGCCGTTCCTTGGACAATCAGCCGGCTCCGGCTGACATTTTACCGGTAAAGCGGAGAAGTGTAGCTCAGGCTGCCAATTCGGTAGGGGAACATGCAACAGCAGCGCCACGGTGGTGTCAGATGGAGAATGTACGCCGTAACTGCTTAGTGCTTACTGCTTAGTTTGTTTATTCACTCGCGCTTCTATGTGTTTTGTTTGAGTATGCGTGCGTGGCTCACAACTTCATTACTGAATTAGAGGATTAGTATTTGGAAAATTTTTCAGATGGTTGTTGGTTGTTCATTGTATTGTCGATTTTAAAAAAATATTGCAAAAATTAACAGTTTCAACGGAATTTAAAGGGATTGCAAGTGAATTTGATGTAAGCAGTGATCAATATTGTTTGAAGGTAAGTGAAAATCAATGTAATAGATTCTAAGTAAAGTTGGAAGATTTCTTGTTACATGTGTGGTGAAAATTCTTTACACTACCACATCTACAACTTTTTACTATGCATATGGATATTTTCATGTTAAAATCAGTTTGTAAACGTTTTCTGTAATACTATTCATAGAATTTATATCCCTTAAAAATTACTTTTATATTGTCGTAAGTTATCCCTTAACGCTTAACAATTGTAACGTATTGGTGTGGGTATTACCACACGTTTTCCATGTGTTTTTCAACACATGTGCGTTTTCGCCTGAGAGCTGCTACAGCCACAGGCAGCGCGGCGATCAGCTGGTTTGTCAAACAATCCCATGTCTTGCACTTATTCTCGGTGCCATTCACACACGCGGCAGTGTAATTGCCAATACAACGAAAACAATATGGACGTCGGCGAACACACATAAATGCGTGCCATACACATAAGGCACCCGCAAATCAGCCGGTTGCCGTCTGAGCGCTGAACTCAGCCAGAGCCGGGAAGCTTCCATCCAATTTTTACGTAGCGCGACGATAGCGCCTGTGCCTGAGTGTAGCCGCTTTAGCCAGCAGTTTTAACTCACACGCAAGACCGTTCTGTTCAGTGATCAGTCCGCTGCCAACAATCGTTAGTAGTTCATTCCTGCGACATACCTTCATCGTGTTCATATCAAGAGGTCTTGCGCTGCTGGAAGATTTCTTAAGTTTGCAACGAGCTGCACAATTAATAAAAAAAGATTAATTTTTGCTGTTATTTTGCGATCGAGTCGGCTGTGTGTTGTGTGATAAAGAAATTCGTGTCGCGGTGCGGTTTTCCTATGTACAGTGCTGAACTTTGGACACATTTATTCTCTAAAAATTTATTTTCTCTATGTAATAAACGTGATTAACTGTAACTATTTATGCCTTTGCTCAACAAAAAAAAGAAACAAAAAACAAGACAAATATAAAGTGAACAAAGAAATCAAATTTAATGTTTGATTCTTACTAAAAAAAAAAAAATTGTTTTTACAAGCATCCCCAATTTTGCAACAAATCCAAAGATAGCTATCGAAATAAAAACCGTTACAAGTATATTCTTGAGTAACATGAAAATATTTTTTTAATTCAGCACCCACCAATTACTTTGGATGAAAAAAACGAATATTTTCGAAAAAAGGGAAAATAAAGATTAATAAAATTATCATTGTGGAGAATCGCTGTAATTCGCCCTAAAGTCGATTAACGGAACAAAATTAGAATAATTGAGAAATATCCGAACAAGAGACTAGTAAAAATGGATCTCCAATGCAAAGAACAAGTGCCAATCAACGACAACTACGTGCATGTGGATCAAGCCGCGGTTCATAATGGTGTCAAACGTGCCATCAATGATCCCGTCTTTATAAAGCCGAGGTGTCTAGATATATTGCTGCAGCAGGAGGAGCACACCACAAATGTCATCCCGTACTTTGATACCGTGCAAAAGGATTTAAAGCCGGAAATGCGACGTGTGGTCGCAGAATGGATGATGCAGGTAATTTCTTTCGCACTATTTTAACGAAACAATTTTTTTTCCATCAATTCCTATCCAACCGAACCGACAGTATCTTCATGATTTTGTGGATTTAAATGCCGATAAGATAGGCAAATATCGTTTCTCTCATATATTCAATAAATTGCATAATTCTAGAATTCTAGAATTTTTTGTGTACGGTTATCTGAAATTAAATTATTTTTTTGCTCTTGCTTTTTTAAGACGGCATTTAAATTTAAATCTATTCGCCCGAATCTGTTCTGCGCTCCCCAAATAAAATCACATTGTAGGAATTTAAATGTCCACCTCAGCACTTTTCTGATGTGACGTAACCAATTTTTTATTATAGTAATACGACGATGCCATATCAAAGAAATTCCCCTGTATTAGTTGAATATTTGTGTATCTCTCACGGCAATATTGGTGTACGGACAGCTTATTCTATACGCTGTGGTTGAAGTATTTTTTTCTTCCATACCGATTTTTTATTCACTTACCGATACCGGTTTGAATTTTTTGATGACGTGATTTTGTTTGTCGGTAGAATCGAATTTAATTTAAACTTCCCAACGAATTTCGAGAACGATTGGCAGGCCATTTAAAGAGCTCTTCGCGTCGTCGCGTCGCACCAATGTCTTCCTGCATAAATATTCTGGCTTTCTCGCCAATCGCCAATCGCCATATACATATATAATCGTTTTCAGGGTCAATGAAATTGAAATTGCGCACATCGCCACGAATTACATTTTCTGACCTTGTGAGAGGCGGACAACTTAACGACTGGTATGTAGATTTTGTTAAATGGAAGAACTAGCCCAAGAGAGTCAGAGTATTTTCCACGCCACATTTTCTATTTGCAGCTAATATACAATTTATTAGACAAATGTTGCCATCAAAATATAATTTATTTAAAATTAACATGTTTTGCTTGACCGCGTCACTTCTAAGAAGTTGGAACCAGTTTCTTAATTATGATATAAGTGGTGTATTGGAATTCTTCAATGCGAATGTGACAAATTCCGATTTACTTATCAATATTTACTCTTATTGCAAAAAGTATTAATATGTTGCAAAGTCTGAAGTACGACACAGCCATTTGTCAATTAAAGATAACTCCTGGCTCAAAGTGCAATTTGATTATTTTATAAAATTATAAATATTTTTGCAGAATTAAATCAGTCGGCCAGAAGACGCGCTAGTAGCGCATTATCTTAATTCTATTGAGGTTCATTTTGCGGGATATTTCATTACATGCAATCAGCTCATCTTAAAACTCTCCTTGAGATGTTTCAGCCGCAAATAATTACTTCATCCAACTGAAACTATTTTAAACGAATGACTCAATTGCGTCCCCCACATTTGAATTAGCCGAAAGAGCACCAGCAAGGCACCCAATTACACCGCCTGTGTCAAGAAAGTTGTTTCTATACTCCAGTCGCGTCGCATATTTGTCTTTGCTGTCTGATTAGACGGCCATCGATCGGCTGTGAATTGTATTTCTTATTTAGTCTCACTGTTCTGTTTCAATTTTGTATTTAAACTGTTTCATCACTTGAATGAGCCACATACGCACTCAGTCGAGGTGTGTTACGCATGTGTAGCGCCACAATTAACATATCCCATAGGATTATTTGGCATACGACAAAGCAATAAATGTGTATTGTATACACACATGATCGACGATCGTGCGTTTCAAATGGTAGCAGTCAGCAGAACGAAAAACTGATATTGGCAAATGGAATAGGCACGATTCGTTATTGTGGGAAGACCTTCGACGGAGTATATGCCAATTTTTGCTGTGCCTATCTAATTATTTAATTTGTTGCCAGGCCAAAGTAGCTCGGTGCTCGCAAAATGTGCCTGTCGGAAATTATACACAATTTATGGCTGCCCAGTGCCCATACGATAGAGAAAATTGGTCGTACATGTTAAGGCAGTGAGGACTTATATGAATTATATTTGTATTGAGAATGCGTGTGACACTTTGTTGCAGGCTAATTGAGCAAGAATTATCAGTTGTTTTAATTTTAAATTAAGATTTTCTTACAAAAAAATTAAAGACTCAAACGCAAACTAACCAGACCAAATGTATACGAAAAATTCGCCCTAATGGTATGGCACATAATTCACGGCGACGAGTCGGATCTCTAAAAAGTCTCAAGGCGATGATGTCGTTGGCCGGCAACACAAGTCAGTCGTCTCAATCTAACAATGCCCCATACAGTAAATAGCCAAAAATGCTTGTTTCGTTTTCGTGATTTCTTAGAGCAAAGTTTTCTCTCTTGCTACTTAGAAACTCGAATTCTTTACGAGCTAGATGTAGTCATACGCTGAACTCTGAGGACTTAATTTATGCAAATTGTGTTCTTTTAAAAAGAAATATAGCGAACACGTCTAATAATACCTAGATGTGATAAAGTTCGATACGCTTTAGAAAGCCATTTAAAAATGTCTTGACTTTACCAAAAACATATGGAAAGCAAATTGGTTAGCTCGTTTTGAAGCAGATTTTAGCGATTTTCCACACAATAAGCTGAGCTCACAGTATTCTTAAGTAATAAATGGTATTCCTCTTTGAGCAAGCATAAGTTTTAAATTTATGCTGAGGGAAACTGTTGTCAAATTCGCTGCGCGATTCCTAGAAATGTATAATTGCCAGTCGCTTAAAAAAGCACAAAAGATTTGTGTCAGCAGATCTGAAGCGCCTAAGCTTTCAGAATGCGAGTGGTATGGGCTATGTGCATATATGTTTTCTACTCGCCGTTGCTTTCTGCTAAAAATACAACAATGTTGCTGAATTCTGCAATGTACGCGCGCATACATTTGATGTCGTGTTATGTCTAGCGCGGCGTTAATTATTATAGTAAGTTGCTCACATTGCGTCTTTGCCAAAATATTGCGTGCACAGACGGTGCCGTTGGGCCCAACTCTAAGGAAAGTATTCTGAGTGCAATTTCATGTGCCAGCATACCGGACATACTTATGAGTATGACTTAGGCGTACCCGCACAAGCAACGAAACGGAAGGAAGTTGTTGCGATTATGTGCTGTACAAGAAAGCGTTTTGGTTCATTCTCGCATATTAATCATTTGATGTGAGTTCTTCTAGTCGCGACAAACGCTCACACATAACTAATGGCATGCAATTTCATATCGCATGATTAATTTAATAGTCATTATTCAAAACTTATAGCATAGCATAATGACGATGACAAAACTAAATCCTTAAAATTCGCCCATCATAGCGGACCATATTCGTTTGACTTGAATTTATAATTAGATAAATTTCGATTTCGTTAATCATTATTAATTGAATGAGCATAAATGAAATAAAAATACTAAAAAGCCTGATCATTATGTTGTACTAAATCGAACGGCACGAAATAAAAAACATCGAACAACGCGCAATTTAAAAAAATCCCAGTCTTCGCATGTTCCTTAAAAAAAAAAAAAACGCGAATCTATTTCTGTGTTGTCTCTATAAGTTTGTGCCATCAGCTGATTTTTGAAAGAGTAGACGGGCCAATAAGGCAAATACTCTAGAAGCCATAATGATGTATTTTTGGAATTTTTAGCGTGGAGGTGGACTTCTCACGATCTTCTGTGCAGCGGTTCATAGGCTGGTACGGTCGCAATTATGCAAATAATAATAGATTCATATATAAACAAACACTATTTATTCGAACACATGAATGAGAGCAATTTTCAGTCTGTCTCGGCATTGGCGTCTTACGCCCACAAACATTTTTTCGTCGTTTTCTTTCAGTGTCGTGCCATTTGCATATGCGCGAACGTACTTCCTTTACAAAATAGCGGGCATTTAAACGTTTCATTAAACTAATTAGTGTGGCGGAAAGTTTGCACCATAAGAAGATGTGTTGTGTCTCAAAACGAATTGCAAATGCTCACCTTTTACTTGACACGCCTCGCCGCGCCGGCAAGTAGTTACTGCAACAGTCTGCACATCAAGATGCTGCGCCATTAATTATTTTTTTATTATGCGTGGCACTTCTGACCTCCTACTCTACATCAGAACATCTTCTAGAATATTGTGTATTCGGTCAATATCTTAGCATCCACTGCATTAGTCATACACTGTCAATAGTCCATCAGCCAATGCATTCCTCTTTGTCGCGATTGCCGAAGAACATCAATAAACTCACTTAACTTATGCACGACTCGCGCTTTGACGTATTCTTACTTTTTTTGCTTTCCTTCGGCACAACTCGAAAATGCATATGGCTTTTAATTGTCAGTATAAGCTTGATGTTGAACAACAGAAAGGATGAAAAAAAAATGCAGCCACTTACAGCCATTCAAATGAATTGGTAAATGTACATTTAACATCCTCTTGGACAACATCAGATTCGCTTTGAATGGATTCACTCGACTGTGAATTAATCATACATTTAAGTGAATAAATTGGCAATAACGACGAATTGCCTGTAATTATAACAGCACTTTTCAAAGCTTGTGAACATATTTCGATATAATTAATTTATGCTGATAGTGCACACATCTTACACTCGCTGCCCTCATGTCTCTTTGTATTGCGTGGCAATAACCGCGCCAATCCCACTCAGCAATCCGTTGCAGTTCCTAAGAACTCTGTAAATTGTTTACCTTTCTATTTCATATGAGTAGAGTGGTACGCGTACGTGTGTGATGATTTTAAATTTTAAAGAGACACAGCACAGAGATAAACAACAATTACTGCTGACAATTCAGCGGCAAATTTGCATCTGTCACGTGTACCCTGGTCTCTGGAACGCCTGCCTTTGGCAATTCAAGAGTATATGGTGGCGGCGGCGGCGGCCAGGCGGCGACTCTCTGTCACTTGCTGTAGCGAATTTGTGTAATTGAATGCATCATGCTAGTTATCAAAGCGACTTTGCTGCTTAAATCCATTTTAAATCGTATACGATTAAAAACACAAATTTGTATACCAAGTTCAAGTTCATTATCCTCAGCCATATACTTTGGACTTCTTAAAATGATAATTCTTTTTTAATTCGCAGTCCCTCTTGCCGTATGTGTCTTCTTTTCATCCAACGTTTTTTTTTATTTCTTACTATAAGTAGTTTTTTCCTGTCTCGTCAATCGTCATAACTCGTTTTCAACCGCCAAGTTTGTCGATTATTTGCACAGCTTTGGCTTCAAGAATAATAATTTTCTTAATTATTTGCATATAGCTTCTTATGTTTTATATTGTCCAAAAATCGCCACAAAAACAGGAAATTGGAAAGCTCTTCATATTAAATATGTGTAAATGTAAGATGGGGGAGCATTTTTTGTTGCGATAGATTTGGCTGTCTGCGGCATATTTTGTACTTAATAAGAACGGTAAATGGATGAAAAATTTATGCAAAACGTTCGCGTTATGCTGAAATGGGCTTTCATGTGTCGTACGCATGCAAATTATGGGTGTTGCGTGTCGCCAACGGGGAACCTACCGAATCGTGGTGGCATTTTTAAATGTCCCGTGATCGTCAAACTCTAGGCCGATGACCACAGAGCCGCCACATTTAAAGGGAATTTCGCGAATTTAAAAAACTTTACGCCGCGCCGATTGTTTTACTGGGAGCTTTGTTATTCGCATTTCGCTTGAGTGTGAAGCGCGTTCGCGGCAGATGCAAATTCAGTGTATGATCGTACACATACGATTCGACACAGCCAGAGCTCAGAGGACGAAGCGTGCGATGGGGCTTTTAAACTTTTGATTTTTAAATTACCCAGCTTGAAGAATTGTTGTCGAGTGTTAAACGAACCAAACAAAGTGTGTATTCATGTAACATAGTTTGTTTTGTTCTCGTTACATTAAACATTTTTATGCTAAATTGCACAAACACTTCGTACACGATTTGAAGAGAATCAGCGACGCACCGTGTCTGTTTGTTTTGAACATGTGCTCATTTGCAATTTCGTATTGTTTAAACTTTAAACATCCATGTAGATTGAGGATGTTTGAAGACGAACGTCGTCGTTTTTAGATGAGTTGGGCCTTAAGATTTGTCACTTTCAGACCAGCTACATGTTTTGTTTCTGACTATCCTCATGCTATCCTGTACTAAACTTTCACTCAATTCATCATTATTCCTGTTCCACTTTTTTTTTTTTTTAAATTCTACTTCCAAAATCCGCTTTGTCGGCACTCTCGACTCAATTCGATAGCCTACATTTCAATTTCCGCAAATTGTATTCGTCGGTTTTTCACGAGTACCCATTAATCCCATTTTGACTTCTAGGCGACGAAATAAGGGCAACTTATTGTCGCGAAAAAGATCGATCACTGACAGATGGCCTCTCAGACGCGCACGCACTTTTTTCGGTACGCAAATAGGCAACCGGCATAGTTTGCAAATTGACTGAAATGTTCATGTTAAATTTAGAGCCACTTCTGCCACGGATATTTTTAGAGCAATTGATGGATGACTTCCTTTTGTTGAGCTATTTCAGTGGTGACTGGTGCTTATGTTTTAGCTGGCCCATTGAATGGGGTTGATTAACTGGCCTGCCTGCAGTAAATAAGTCTTGATTTCAATTTGCACCAATTTCTTTTATCGTTCATTGTTTATATTCATCTTTTTATTTCAAAGATTTTTCCTATCCAATTGTGTTTATGAATGAACAATCCATTGACATTTATGGGCACTTATCACTTTCGTTCTTGAAACTGCATTTTAAGCGAATACTTGGCGCGACCGGAAATGTCATCAAAAGTCACACCGCATGGCCGTTAATCCAAATAATCATTAATTGTTGTTTAATGAATTAAAACGCATATTACTGTTTATTTGCACATACTTACGAATCTCAGCTGTATTTATTGGCATGCTCGTTACATATTAATAAACTTCAAGTTCATGCATATAATATGGAAACCATTCAACAATAGATTTCATTCATTTGGCTTTCCTGTTTGATTTCGTCTCTTTTCCACCCTTTCTACGCGATATCGAGCGTTCGCTTCTTTTAAATATTTGGAACGGATGTTTGAGATTTGCTTTATCTTCATCGTTCTTAATATTTGACAAATACTGACACCGATCAGCATAAAAATGGGGAAGTTCATTTATGTTGTTATTTGATTTATCATAATTCTTGCACGTTGTCGAAATTTCCTTAAAATTTCATATTTTAACTCCATTGAACTTTGAGACCATTTGTGGCAATACGCACGAACATTTATGTTTTCGAAGGACTTTAATCGTCCAGAAACAATAGACCAACAATTGTTACCTTCAAACGTGAGGTATATCGCTGCTCATTTAAATTAAATGGCTATAAATATACCCAGATAAAGCGATAAATTTTCCATATATTTTTTTTAAATAAACCCAAGACCCAAAATTTACCTCTTTGTTTTTCGTCTTAGTTCAGTATCCAAATCTATCCACGACATCAGCGGCCACTACAAGTACGGATCAAAGAGCCACACCGTCTTGCAATGTAGAAATGTGTGCGGCAATTTACACAATGAACATGAAAACGGTCAACATTTGTTTTTTCTGTTTGAGCATACCCTTCTCCGCATCTCGAGTTTCAGTACAGAACCAGACATAACAAAATGCCAATTTGAATAATACTTTTCCACTGGAGAGCCATCGAATTATGTTCATTGGCAATTGGTATCTTAATCTCCACTTAAGACTTTATTCCTTTACCCCTAATTACCCGTTGATATTTTAAATATTGCGCGCTTGACAAGATATAAACCGAAACCAATTTTACTAATAATGTTGTTTATATGCTGTTTGTTGGCACAGGTATGCGAGGAGAGTCAATCCCAAGAAGAGGTATTCGTGCTGGCCGTCGGCTACATGGATCGCTTTTTGGAAACAACTTGCATCAAAAAGTCCCACTTACAAATTTTGGGCGCCGCTTGCCTGCTTATTGCATCGAAATTTCGCGAGCCCAGCAATCAAGGGTTGGGCGCCGATTTGCTTGTTTTCTACACAGACAACAGCATCTCCAAATGGGATTTGATGGTAAGTAATTTGAAAATTGTGTGCATGCGATTGATGAGATGATTAATAATTGTTGGCGTGGAAAATTTGGATTTCAAGAATTGTAATTTCTTCAACAAATGAATTGGGATACTCATTTGAGGACGTGCACTTGCACAAATGCAGCTCTTGCATGAGAAAGGTTGAAAAATATGTGAAAGTCATGTAGGGGTGTACTTATGCTATTGTTATTGGGATGAGATTGTAATAATTTACGACTTCCATGATGTGCAAGTCAAGTGGTAGTGCAGCCTCAGTTGTATGAAAGGTCTATGAAAACAGATATTCTTTGTACGGGTTTGCTGCCTCAAAAGGTATATACATATATACTTATTGTCATCCCTTGCTGTAGCTGAAAGCTAAATCCTGATGGTTCGCATTAACCATATTTCCAAGAAAATGGGCCTGGAATGTTTGAACGTTTGTTTATGCTACAAATAGCTATATGTGTGGTGTACATATATTATGCGTATGTGCATATGCATTTATAAGAAATATGCTGAAAACGTGGCGGCAATTTATATTTTGAGACTGAAATATTGCGCAGTCGTTTCACCATTTGCTTTGAGGGTGTACCAACGTCCAACACCTCCAATAGTTCTCTCATCTCCAGTTCTGAAATGTTTATGTAATTTTAGCCTATCCCTGAGTAAATGGTCTTTTAACCAAAGCCATAATAGCAATTTTCACAGAGTTATGATCTCTCATATTATTTTCTGAGTATTTTTGCGCTTCCTTACGATTTACGAAGCTTGTGTATCGTAATTCATTGAAGTTCGTTCCCATTGATGTTTTCTACTTTATGTCTCTTTAATTAATAATTATTCACGCTTAATGTTGGCCGCAATTCTATAACTAATCCCTTTATTTATGATCGTCATGAATTTTAGGACTTCATTGTGCTGTAACAATTCGTTTACCCGACTGAAATCGATCTCACTGGTGTAACCTGCTTGCTTCAATCAGATCGTGTTAATTTCTGTAATGAATGTAATCAATCAGGCAGCATCTTCCAGCTTTACAAACCACACTTATTTATAACATATCGAGGATATAATGAGTTTTGCACACTGAAGATTAAAGAGAGTCTGGCCTACTGTCTATATTGTCGTTGTTGTCTTTTGCAAATAAACACTCAGCCACGGATGATGATTGGGAATTTATTTTCCCACGACATCCAATAAGCCAATTGAATAAAGAACCTGCCCGTGATGCTTAAGTGAACAATGTATAGATATGTGCTCGTATATACGCAAAACGGTCAACCAGCCTATAAATAATAATAACAACATATATTAACTAGTCGCCTTGTGATAAAGAAGCGTGTAGGATAAAAAAACTGCTCCGAATCATGATCGACCTGCGCCGGCAATTGTGACCACATGAGTTTAAATTTAGATTTCAGTCTGTTGTTTTTCTGTTCTGTTTGTTTTATGTGTCTGAATATTAAAAATCTATTAACATTTTGAGACTCCAGACTTACAAGCATCTGTATATAGTTTCAGTGATGTGTTTCGTAATTGAAAGAAAAATATAGCTTATGAATTTCATAAAATGTTTTGCTGTTATTTTATCTGTTCTATAAGTTTCTTTTTTTTGACAAATGCTAACTTATTTAAACAACTACATAAGACAAGACGTTTCATGAATAACTTTCTGAAATATTTTTATTAGATGTACATATATTTGTTTAATGTGTAATGGTCTCATTCATAACATA
>JANSTS010011973.1:29597-43556 GCA_026546915.1 Sylvicola fuscatus
AAAGACAGATTTTAAAGGAATATTTCGCAGAAATTTCAGACTTCATACATACATACAAGTATAAATGCAAAAAAAAATTAACCGAAAGCGAAATTGAGAGATAAAACCGAGGAGGGTAAAGCTTTGAAGAAATTTGAACCAAAAGCGAGACCGTTCCAATAAAAAGAATATACCAATTAAATATAATTTATTTGAATTATCGTCCGTTCCTGCCACTATATGCTCATGCGTTTTTTTTGGGTCTGGTCTGTTTGATGTTCCTTATGTATTCGGCGTGTGTAAGATTTTTTTCCCGCAGTTATGTTCTGCTCATTCAAGTATATTTATTAATTTCGCATTTCGATCATTTTGCTGCACTAAGCAGAGATTTTTTGTTGTTGCGGATGTTTTTTTTTGTTTATTCAACATTTTTGCAACAACAAACGAAGGAGGTTGTCACATCAGCTCGTGGAACGACTTGAGCATTCGAAATTAGTGAAAGAATTATTGTTAGCCATTTTAATCGTGATCTTCATTCACAATTGAGACATGAAAAAACGACGGAATTTGTAGTTTTTGTTTTATTCTTTTGCACATTCATTTGTAAATTCTTTGTACTGGGCGGAATTCGACGGTGAAGACGGCAGCGCAGCGGCTCACTGTTAGAGTTTTAAGACATCGCGAGTGTTTGATCATGAGCAAGGTATCTCACCAGTTATAATAAATAGTTGTTTATTCACGCAATATACACAGAGGATCCAACAAAAGATGTTTTTTTAGCCGCATAATATCATGAAATGTAAGATCCGCACCAATTTTATGTGTTTTGTTCACTCACGATCTTTCTAAGAAGGATTGGGACGGATCTACTAACTTTCGTTAAAAATGATCGTTGGAAAACCTGTATAGAGAAAAATACTTGTTTTTTCGTTAAATTTTTACCTGCCGTAGAATAAGGTGTTGAATCCTAAATGATGTTTGAACTTTGAATCAGCGAAACAGTTAGCTTACTTAAGAATTAGGGTCCAAGCAAAGATTTGATTGAGTAAACTTAGGATTTTGCAAAGATATTAATTATGTTGATTTAATTTTATACACGATTAATTTGTTAGTTGTTTGTGCAATTATTTATTTAAAAAAAAAACTCCAACTTTCAGTTACCGCGAAATTTGTAAGAAGGATCGTTTTAACGCAAATCTAAACAAAACCAACTTAAAGACTATCATTCAAATATTATCTCAATTAAAAACATCGTCAAGAATAAAATGAAATCACATTCATTGACAAGCTGTTAACCTAATTGCATTAACTCATGATATTGTTTACATACATCTAATTAAGTAATTAGCAACAATGTCTCATATCTTCTCGTCAATTTGTATGCACTTAGCTTCAGCTATCTTATTGTAATTGCATCAAGATGTATGTACTTGTTTTACTTATGTGGTGCTAGGATGGTATTGTTGCTAGCTGAGATTGTTCCCAGCTACTTATTTACTTTGCTCTTGATTGCATTGAGTGGTGAGGATTAACGTACACTCATTACACGTTTTATTGGCGGTTAAACGATTTGTGCAAAAAGGGGAATGCTTTTAATATATAAATTGGTCGGTTTTAATGCAAATTAATGCTCCACGCAACATTGATTGAATTCCGATAACATATTCTTATCAGAGTGTGTAATGAGATTAAACTCTACATGTTGAAATGTGAAGGGTGATTCAGGCAATATTGAATGGCAATATTAAATATTTAATAACTTCAACATATTTTTCATTACTGTTGTGAGCTTTTACTAAAGAAGCCATGACTAATTTCCTTAATTCTTATCTGCCGAAATTTTTTATCAGACCTGGTGAATTTCTTGGTTAATCAGTGCGAGAACAAAATCAAGTGGTCACTATTTGCATCCTAATCAGAGAGCAAATTTATTGTTTTAGAAAAATAAATCGTTCCCTCGCCAAACTACATTAGTTCTCACCATTTGTTTGTAATCTGCACTAATTTTCTGGCAAAAACCACGGCTTCCCACCGATCCAACAACCAACATTTTATTGTTATTTCGCGGAGCGCTTTAATGCGATAACGTCAAACCGGCCAAAGCCCATATAAGACAGCAGCTCTTTAATAATTTCAAAGATTTATTTGCCATATGAAATTGTGACTGGACGGGTTAATGGGTGTCACTTCCAGTGTATGTTTCCGTTTCGTTTTGTTTTTTTTTTGTTTGCATGGCGGCAATAAGTACGATAAATTCGTAGAATCTTAACCGGTATATACAAACGACTGTTCGCGACAATTTGAGCGCTTTATTTATTAATCTGGGCGAAAAAGGGAAGCAACTGCAGCACTTTAGGAGAATAGCCCATTGTCTGCCGCTATGGCAACGGATATATTATTATATTCACAAAATTGTTACGGTCGTGACTAGCCGAAACTAATGGTTCCAGTTTTGCGCAATTGGACGCTTCTGCATTCAGATTGCTTATCAGAATAACCTTTCCTGCATGCGTCGTCGTGTGTACATAATAATCGTCATAGTTAAATAATTATGCACGTCGTGATATCACATAGTCATCCGTCATTCTCTAAACGTTTGTGAGAAAGACAATTTATGGAGTTGTTTCTTTATCAAAAACGCACTGCAAACAGGGGAAAACTGAAGCCGTAGCGAGAAATATAAGGAAACATGTTGTTATCTTATCTTTGGGCAGCGGCGCCTTACATATTAAGCTCTATCAGCTAATTACCAATCGTCTGCATATATAGGTGTACAGCTTAATGTTGATCGTTTATCTTTCAGTGAAGAGCTTTCATAGCCTACTGTCTCTATGCACACGCGTCTTCCATATTACGGAATGTCTCGCGCGTACACATTTTTATTGACTTACTGTTCATATGGCTTTTCACATCTGCATCATATCTGACGGCCTGGTTCGGCGGTATTTAATTTTTAAATGTCCACGTACATGAGCAACGTTCGCTTTTTTTTTCGCTGTTAAAGGGCTGGGCGCTGAACTTACCTGCAGTATGGGCACTTATGTGCGCTCCGTCTGTTGGTGTACATGTTTGTGCACACGCGCCTAACTGTACATGCACTTTTAAGAATATCATATCGATTGGTGTTTTATCAGAAAATGTAGCGGTCACATTTCTCATCAAACACAGGAAACATATTTTTCAATGTTTACTTAATTTATTTATTATGCCACTTGTTGTGTTGCCTTACATTTTCCCCATTCCCATGGATAGAGCAAATAGAACAGAAACTATGCTATAACTGATACATGTGGACGATAGTTAGAATCATTATATAATATCATCTAAATCGACACATTAGTTAGTTCATTGACACTTCATGGACAGTCGTGCTATATGCACTTCTCTCTATGAGGCACGGTTTCAGGTGCTAATGGTGTAAGCAAATACAGATTGTCCGTCGCGCTTCCATTTAATTACACGGAATGCTAGAAAGATTAAATGTCCACCAATGAATCTTAAGAATTTTAAAATGTAACGCTTTAATCTAGTTTTAACTTACCGTGAAGAAATCAACAAGAAAATAACAAATACAGCGTTCAGTGCCAATGACATGGACACGATTTCAATGGCCGAAGCTGCAGCTTGCATCATTGTTAAGCCAATTGACTTTGTTTTAAAAAATATATAAATTTTCAAAACTTTTCCTTCTTATACATTGGCCATTTAAATTTTAAAGGGCCGAATATATGTATTTATGCTGCACCAAATGAAACAATTATTTTCAGCGGTTCACCTGCCACCAGTCTTCGGCATAACAATTTAAAACTAAACTTTAAAGTTTAAAGGGAACCAGACGAGACGCCTGGCTTGGCACACCTGCCGACGCATAACCAGCCAGGTGGCATCGTGTAGCTGCGGTCAAAGCTTCTGGCTAGTTTGGTTACTTTAAAATGTTTCAAGGTCAAAAAAGACGGATGAAGCTGGCCAGCTCAGGCCTGTATTATTTTGACGTTTTTATTGATGCAATGGGCGCACTTGCACGAGCAAATCGCCATTTCAAAGATTTTTGCGGTAATCAAATGACCTAGATTCATTTACGAGTGGTATAGATTAATTCTGTCATTTATGTTTTTAGATTTCAAATCGTTATCGCTATCATTTTTTGCTGTGAACAAGTTTTTTTTGGACTGAGTTACGATTGTCGAGTCGTAAAATTGTGCAAAACGCGAGGTTTTTGATTTTTGTGTAAAATAATGTTTAATATACAATACAATTGGATTAAAATTAATTTCGTTGCATTTAATACAAAACTCTATGCTTAAAGCAACTTCGTTATGTTAACACTGCTGCTGAGCGATATAACAGCTGAGTGGCGGCATTCCCACAGATAACCACAGCAACGTGCTTTTTTGGCAAGCTAATCTCTTTGACATTGGAAACATTTCAGACGAATATATATTTAATGTTACACAAGCAGACCATTACTGATGGTCACAATCTCTGGAACAGAATAACAAAAAAAAAGAGAATGAATTTATTTATTTCAAACATTTTTTTGTACAGCATCTGTTTGCAGGACGCCGCCAATGTCTCCGACATTCTCATGAATGGTATCGCAGCTGATTCTTATTTCCTTCGTTGGTCATCAATTATCACTATGTTTACTGAAACATTTTGGTTGTCGTCTCTTCCGTTAATGCCATTCATTCATTTATATTCGCCAAAGAAAGATAATACTTGTATGCAATAAATTATTTTGCATGTGTTATTCGTATATGTAATTTATATTGCGATTTTATGCACTTTGTAGACGCCTAGTCCAATCAATGTATTTACAAATAAATCTTAATGGCTCAATTAAAGAGGTCATAATTCACATTGATTGCAAAGATGTTTCAGCGCATTTCTGAACATTAAATTGTATTTTAACTAAATTGTATTAACGATTAACATTTCTTTTCAGCAATGGGAGCTGGTTGTTCTGTGTCAGTTGGGGTGGGAGATGTCCATTGTCACACCGCTTGATTTCCTCGAGCTTCTACTTACTATGTTACCGATCCAAAACAATAAGTGCTCCGATATCAGTGCCGATAAGATAAGAAAACATTCACAAGCATTAATTGCGTTAGCCGCACGAGGTGAGTGAACTTAAGAAATTATACTTGAATATTTTATGTGCTACCCATCCAATGAGATACAAACTAAGTGTCTTCACAACTGGGCCTTTTTAGGGAACTTGTGTCTTTTAAAACGTTCGACTGCACATCATCTGATTCTTCAGCATCTCATTCTCTCTGCGCAGAGAAGAGGTTACTTATATAGTTAAGTTAAGTTGTTCTTAAGCGAATTCCAATCACTCGACGACTGACTTCTGAAGTAAAATGCCAACATTAATACATATGCATATACTTATGCATACTTGTATGGGCAATAAGAATGACCGTAGACACCGTACGAACGGAGGACCCGATCAAATATTGTTTGCACACTGCACAGCCTCCACGACGAAAATGTGTGTCCTCCATGCGGCTTTTGCGGTGGTAGAAAGAATTTCTCGTCGCAAATATAATTTAATCGGTGTCTTTTGTAATGGTACTTTGCTGCTTCTCGTTTCCTTATGATGGAATTCTGCAGGGACCAGCTAACAAAAAAATTAGCAAGTATAACATTTTTGCTGGAAACCTGTCTGGAATCAGCACATTTTGACGGTGACAATATTCTGATACCTAATGAGGCGTTTTAATTTCTTCTCTATTTCTCAACAGGTTGAATTTTAATGAAAATCCATATTTTCTGCATATATCCATAAAATATTCATGGATTTTTAAAAGCGTTTCTTAATACACATATTCAATTTCATAGAGTTGTCCAATTTTAAATATCTATTGCGCTTAAACTTTAAATAACTTTAAAATAAAAAAATTCCTTGATGTCGTCTAAATTCGTCTGTTTCGTATAACAAAACGATTAGCCAAAGAAAAATTGCCTGAAATGTCGGCTGTTACAAATTACCATTGATGATCAGGTGAATTAGTGCTAAACTAAGCTGTAACTGTGTGTCTGTTGTTACCTCATCGCATTTCAGTTGGTAGCGTACAAATTCAAAAAATTCATAACGAGCTCGTGTTTTATGCTAACTACGAGTACATTGAAGCTTATTCAGAAAGGAATAATTAAAGACAAACTGTTCTAACATTTGCCCAACAACTGCTCAAAATTTGTTTGGTCAAGGTCGAAAATTGTTTTCAAATGATCTTTGATTTATATACAAGTTTTTAAGATTTTTTTCGCCTGAACTTTTGATTTTTTTTTAAACTTATGAATAATGAAAAGAGTTACGCATTCTTTTCCGATCTTCATCCCACTGGCTCACAATAAGTGGCTTGTGCGTGCTGTATATCTCTCGTTTTAGTGAAGTGACGACAGAGAAGCGTCGGTGGTGGTGTGCTGCTTGTGCCTCGAATAATGTGAGAAAATATTTAGCGAACCCATTAAAACAACGACAAAAAGATGATGATGAATACAGCTCACTCTTTCTATATAAATATTTTTTTCTGTAATGTATGAAATCGCAAGCAGCGCCGAAGGTCAGATTAGAAGATGTGGTGTGTCCGTCGAACTATGCTCAACCGAATTCCGAAGCTCTGTTTATGGCATTGCTGGATTTATGTTCGCGCAGTAAATGACGAGGGATAAATGCTTATCGTAATATTTAAACTAGATTTTGGACTTTAGTGGACTCGTATTGTTCATCCATTCCTCCTCAGCCACCGTTTTCTTTTTCATGTACTCGCGACACGCGTTGTTTTAGTCGCACGATCCTCCGTAGCTCCATATCTCTAAACAAAGTTCCCCTTGATGGAGTGGATCGGGTAATCATATAATTTTTGAGTAATTAGATTAGGTAAATTCGGTATCAGTCTCTTGTGAAATGGTAGGGATGAGGTCAGCACTCGGCACAATGATCAGCACGTGCACACGCACACGCACTCACTTGCTGCCAATTTGCCAATGGATTTAACATGGTTACCATTGTTGTACGCGCCGTTTAATAGACTTTGCTTCGTTACTTTTACACGCACTTGCAATTTCATTTTCTCGCGTTTTTCTTTTCAACACTTTGTAGGTCACAATTTGGCCACTTGATAGTGACTACGCGGCCATTTCAAACAATCAACGATGTCTTTACGCATGAGCTCTTTGTTTCATAATTGTTATAAGTTATAGGTGAAGTTTCTCTTTTGCGTTCAATCTTAAACATACAATTAATGCGTAAGAACTGGTTGAATAGGAGGAAAATTGGGAAATGTATGTGGCAAAAAAGCGTGTGAACGTACCGGTAACATTTATGAGCTTTTTAAGTGTTCAATATTTTTTTTTTTTAAATAAACCAATTTGTGTTTCATTACGCATTTATTACGATTTTGTTCACACTTATTATTGTACTTATATTATATGGGAAAAAAAGTGTACTTCAAATTTTTTTTCTTGTTGGAACCTTTTTTTTATTCATATGTATGTATGAAATTAAAATTTTGAAAAATTAGTGAAAAATTCCAACGATTATAAGAGGTAGTAATGCATACATAAATCGCTAACGTGCTTTGGTTGAACCTAATTAGGCATGCGCATCGTATATCGTATACGAGTATATAGTATTTGCATATATTTTCCGTTCCCATGGAAATTTTCTAAAATGTAAAGTCTTCAGATTGATATTGAGAATCGATGTTGGATCAAAAATTAATGGTGACCAAAACAAGATTTGTTTCATGAGTACTTCTTATGCATAATTTAACTGCCTTAAAATATCACGATCAATCTCATCTCACTTTAAAACATTATAAAGTGGGATATTCCAGATACACGTCACACTAAATGAATCATATCTTTATGATCTCTAAAGAATGCAGAATATGTATTAACATTGTGTCAAAACAACTGACTTAAAAACAGAACTGACTAATTTATTAGCAACAATAAAACCAACAAATTCATGGGTTGAAAAAGTCAAGAACCCGAGCTTCATTCAAGTCAGCTCTGCGGAATTCGACTCTTTGACTTGGGCGTAATTGGTGATCGCGCAACTTTTAATTTTTATTCAATATAATGGTGATCAGTGATCACTATTATACGAATGAGACTCCATGAATTGAACATTGAAATATCCCGACATTATTCTGATTTCTGATCAGTCTTTTGTAAGCGTATAATGGCATGCAAACAAGGTGATTTTGTTCTGTTCAACTTTCTTAAGACTTTTAAAGTGAGTCGACTGTTCGTGCCGCCGCGCTGCCCCAGTACATGGCGCCTGATGTTTAATAGATTGCTTTGTTTTTTACAATGTGATCAATGTGTGAGGGATTCGTAAAAGTCGATGCAAATTCCGGTGGGTCGGCAAGAATATTTTGTATTCTTCCAGCAATTAATGCACTGAGGCGGTGTCAATTTCTTAGATAAACGAATTAGTCTGGTGTTTGCCGGAAAATGAGATCATTCGCCAAATTTGACCAGTCTGACTAGTATGGTTATTGATGCAAAGATTTGTTTCCAATCAGCAGAAGCTTCTCACAATTACCATAAATTCTGGCGGGTAATAACACCAATTAACGATTAATTCCGGCGATCAGTTCAATGTCTTGTTTACGTGGAGATCTGTACCGGTCGTATGAATGTCGTTTATTAAACAGACTCCCCGACAAACGGTGGAGAGAGATGCTGCATGTTCACATTTTTGAAGTGCAGGCCACAGCCCGCGACTGGCATGACGGTGACGTGGGACAAATGTGGAATTTCGATGTACCTCGTGCTTCGTTTGCTTTCCATATTTCAACATACTTTGTAATGTGTTACATATATGTATATACATCTTGTGTGTCGCTATCGGATGTTTTATCTTGTGAATTGTAGCGCGCATGTGCAGTTTGCAGCAAATCTTTAATTTTTCGTCCCCGTAGTTAGCTGTTGTGTTCTTCGCCGTGGTCTCCTCGATGAATCAGAAGCACCAAATGGATATTTCAAATTTTCTTCGATCGTTACAAAGATTCTTTTTTTTTTCTTTAAATTGAAATTGCATTTTTAAAGTATGTTGTCAAGACAAAACTGGCGTGCACATTTCCTCGTGCCGAATATAAATTTCACTCACAGACACGTTGAGGTGGGTTTCTTCCTCGAAATAATTTGCGATCAAGGTAGTCATGACTGGAGGAAAAGGTGGACAAGGCGAGCTATCATCACGTTTCATTTTGCAAACAATTTCTATACAAAGTTTTTTAATTAAAATTATTCTTAGGCGATGAATAACAATTATGTTACTAAATAAATGTTTTCTGTTTCCTTTTATTTGCAGAATTTGAATTCATCAAATATTCCGCCAGCACAATTGCTGGATCAAGTATCGCAGCGGCACTGACTGGTCTGCATTGGCATACCAGAACCGAAACGAAGGTCAGCAATCTGCTGGGTTGGCTTACAGATTTAACCGGCGTCGAACAGGTTGGTTGAATCGCTATTAATATAATTATGATGATAAATATATTTAAAATGTTTTGTCGAAAGATACGTGGTAGTTTGTGTGCGTCCGATTTTTGATTTCATGCGCGAATATGTGTGATAATGTGCAAAATTGAAACGCACGCGCAGTAGATAAGTTGCTAGGCACGAAATTGTGTAATCAATGATTTAACTTAATTTATACTTGTGAGATAATTGTAAAGCGCACAAGATAAAACGCCCCAAGAATTTGGCATGTCCACATATTTTATTTCGCAAAAGTTCGTTGTACGCATTTGTCATCGACAGTGGCGCGTATCAACCACTTCCCTTGTTAAGTTTTTACTTAAGAGTTTGAGCTGCAGGCATCTGTAGAAGGAAGAAAAAACGCTTTGCCATCGAAACCGCTCTCGTAAGGCAATAAATATTAAGGAAAGAATAGCATAAAATTTGTCGCCTCTAAATCCATTCATGCCCATGCTATTCGTTTCTCGCCTGCTCTTATCTAATATCTATTTTTGCTAAACATTTTCCTGTCGCGCTGTCGTTCTCGTTTTGCATCTATTTGCCCCCTGGACTTGATCTTGATCGTCTAAATTTTAAATTAACGCCGAGATGACAATGTCTTGCTTGTGCCATATGTTTTTTGTAGGCAAGCGCTTCATTTATCCCTGCTTATAGCTCAAAACAAGCGCGTCTATATGCCATAAATTTCGCATCTTATTGCACTAAAAATGTAGATAAATAATAAAAACGAAAAATTAAAGATTATAATTGTAATGAGGAAAATGTACACGCGCACTAAGTCGTCGACACATGCGACTAATAGTATCTAAATTCAAACTGTCTGCAGAGTGCAGCTGTTTTTTTTTTGTTTTATTGAGAGTGGAATTTAATAGTCTTCCTGTCTTTCTGCAGAACATCTTCAGAGACTGTATGGATCGCATGGACGATATGTTGTATGAGCAAATCTGCAAGCACAACAACCAGGTGAATACAACACCTGATCCAACGCCCAGCAAACAGACAAACAACACGAAAATTGCGGCACCCAGCGACAAAGGTAAGGTGCAAGCAGGCACACCCACAGATGTGCAAGACGTCAAAATATAAATTCGAGTACACAAATAAATAGAGCGTCTGATGGCACCGAAGTTAGTAGATAATCACTGTGATCAGTGATAGAATCACTGTGGATTAGGAATAGATAAAACCATAAAAATATACAGAAAGAAACGAAAAATGTATTGGACCATTACATTAAAAAAGAAGAACACAATGCTTGTAACATGAATTTATTTGGTGCTATCAGTAATTTTTATTTAGAATGTTCATTTTATTATAAACAAAACACATAAAAAATCAACTAAAAAAAAAACGTCATGTGAATTGAGATAATATTTGAAAGAAACACAAATTACACACAGACAATATATAAGATATATTTATATATAAAAAATATGGGGAAAAGCAATTAATGAGTAGATGATTTAAGTTTGCAAAAAAAAAAAAAATAAATTGTCTGTTTAAAACATAAGTTAAGGAAATAGTTTACATACTTGATAAGTAATTTACTTCCTATGTGTGTGAAGCATTTTGTACATTGAAATAAAGGGAAAGCTTTAAATTTCAAACAATAAATTACAATAATTATTTGAGTTGCTCTGTAGTGGGGACAATTAAGCGGCCTTCTTGGTAGAGATATTTCATCATTTTTTTACGAAATTAAAATTATATTTAAAGTCTTATCAAGTTTTGATTGCAGTTTGCAATTGTATCACGATTTTCAGAATACAATCTGCTTCTTCTGTAACAAAGTTATACCGAAATATTCTCTCAAAATGGTGGCGTCAAATTTTTATACAACAGAATTATTAAATTTAATTGTTTCGGCCATTAATAACCATTATTATTAATGATTGATTAAAACATATGAGTAGGTTGTACATAATTACTTTAGAAAATACGCATATTAACAGCAAAAACTATATATTATTATTATCGATAGTCAGTAGGAGTTTATTCTTAAGGGCCCGATTCTACTTGATCATACATGATCATGTGGGATGGTGGTTAATTGAGGATGAAGTAACAGGAACGTAAATCTCGCATGGGACCATTAATTTTGTAAATATGTACTGTAGTAATAAACAAACAATAACTGATGAAAAATGAACTATTATAAAGAAAAGAAACAAAATTGGTAAAAATCAAATTAGAAACAAACATTTTCCTTATTATTCATTTTGATTTTTTGTTTGTGTTAAATTTTTTTTTATAAAAAAAAAAATTATTACATTATTGAAATGCAATCCTGTTTAGGGGAAAGCATTTAATTACGCTTCATTCATGTTTATATTTCTAATGTTATTCAAACAACTATTAAATTTAGAATGAAACAGAATATATACAATAATAACACACGACAGTTATAACATAAAAACATATTTTTTAGAATTTCGGAAATACGCTTATTATCCAGTTATGTATTTACTTATAATATATTATTATAATACGTTTCAATCAAACAAATAAGCACAAAATTCTGTATATTTGTCAGATGCTCATATATTCTTTGAAAATATACATTCTTAATATCTTCGCACCTTAGCTATATATTAACTGGAACTTATTTGTTTGAACTAAATATTGACAGCAACAAAATAGTCACTTGTTTTCGTGTCAAATCAATTTAAATGATATAATTTAATAACTTGAGTGTACATTAAGCTAGGGCGGTATTTGCAGTAGTTGTTTTTTGTTCTATATATAAAATAGTTTGATTTTTTTTTGAGTCGTTTGACGTAAGAAGAGAGTTTAGTGGTCAATAAAAATATCATGTTCCTGACACAATCAAAGAGTTTCATTCAACAAAACAAAACACATAAAAGGAAAAATTAGCATTAACACGTCTTGAAGAACACGCACCGACACTGAAAGGGTGAAACGAAATGAATTACCAATTTTTTGGCATATGAAAACAATCAAAATTATAACATGAAAAGACTTAAGTAAATACTAAGAAATTTGAAGCGTATAACATAGATACTTACTAAAATGAAAGAAAGCTTTTACTCAATCCAAAATTATTGATTGTACTGAAATTCCAATATAGTCAGGAAGATTTTAGTCTTAACACATATGTAGCTTTTATTTTAATATTACTTACTAAAATACAACAACGAATCGTTTGCTTCCAAAATGTCGGCCAAAGAAGGGGCTCCGACGTAAGTGTTTGAAACATAATTAACCGTTTGTACAGATGTCAGTTAATTTGTTTTCTCTAAATATGTTTAAATGATATAGCATATTTCATCAACAATTGAAAATGCTAGATTTTTGTCGTGGTGAAAGTTGGGGCGATTTTTATTAAAGCTCAAATGTTAAAGCTTTTACATAATGGCCATATGAATAAATTAAAATCAATACATACCGAAAAGTATACGAAAAACTCAAAAAATTTTAGTAAAAAATATCAAATATTCATTTTTATGAATCTCGTCAAAATTCCCCTCATATCTTACCACCCGGATAATAAAATCGCTTCAACTTTGGCGATAACTTGTAAATATGTATAATGTGTACATAAATTCTCTTTATTTTTATTAATATTTTGAAAATAATGTTTAAATATTAAGTTTTGTATGTATGTATAGTTATTCTAAAACCACTGAATTGATTAGAAATTGATTTATGTTTTATATTTAAAATATTATTACTTATATAACAGCACCCATAATTGTTAATTTGATTCAGCTGAATAAGATTTTATGCTGCAACCAGTACTAGCTGCCACATAAATTGGTAGAGATTGTGGGCACAAATCTTTATGTTTTATAATAATCAATTGAATTAATTTATATCATAAATTCACCTGCTACTGAAATCCACCCACAAAAACACACACACATACACACACAAACGCACACTCGCATAATTTACAGAGAAAGGTTTATGAAACAAACATAAAACAAACCAATACAAAACATAACAAATCAATGCAATAGTTAATTAATGAATATTTATTTGTACCTCAGACGCCCTCCTCCTGATTTTCCATGGGGTAAACATATCTTTGCACATACGTTATAGTTAAAACACAACTAATTTAAACTAAATCGGTTAACAAAATGGCCATACAACAAGACTTATATCAATATAATAGACAATAGACCAATAATTTTTTACGATGAAACTAATTACTTTGTTACTACATAATATTATAATTAAAATGAAAATCTGTCTGTAAATAGTTTTAGTTGTGGAGACGAGTTTAATGTTATGTACGTGTACGGTTAAACAATACATAAAAATTATATGTTAAAACAAAATTATATTATTTTATTAACTATGATTATTAATGTAATGTTAGAAGTATGAAATATATAACTGCTGAGTTTTATCAATCGATAATAAACATCTGTTAAAAATATTATTATTTTTGCATTTTTTTTTTTCTTTACATTTCAGAACTTTTCAAAGGAGATTAGCACTTTAAAGATTTTT
>JANSTS010011984.1:0-12828 GCA_026546915.1 Sylvicola fuscatus
ATTTGATCCTTAAATAGGTCACCAAGGATGCAATCAATCTTTACGTTTTTTATTATTGTTGAAACATTCATTTTTATGGTTATTTAAACTATCATTAAACGGAAATATTTTGGTGTTTAAATATTTTTAATTATACTGAAAACATAATAACCATTTTACACTTAAGTATTAAATGAATTTAAAATTAATGAAACTTTAGAGCTTTTTAGTTTATCAGTTTTTTAGGATTATTTGATATTTATTTGGTTTAAAAATTTAACAATTATTTTTTAAATATTATTTGTTTATATATTTGAATTGATGCACCTAATGTTTCACTCGTTTTCATCCAAAATCCTGAAATGAGGGAGGTAGAAACGTCTTCTCCACGATTTGAAATTTTGACGAATAAATTGGGGAATTTTCTCTTTGAATTTTTACGCATGCGTTTTCATCATTGTTTTCCATTCATGAGTTTATTGAAAATTTCAGTTCAAAATTGTATTAAAATAAGGTAGAAAATATATTCAAGGTTACAGGTAGTAAATTAAAATGAGCCACCAAGAATTCCTTTTGTAAAAAAAAAATTAATTTCCTCCGGCTGATATTGTTTACAGTTCGAATTTACTGCTACGTCATATCTCAGTACATTGTCCTCGGATCAGAAATATTTCTGGCGCGAAAAAAGTTTCTCTTGGAATATTCGTGAAAAAAAATTGACGGTAAAGTGTCCAATAGAAAAAAATGGAGACTACAGCCAGGAAACGAATGCGCTCCGTGGAAGATCCATTCACCCTGCAATCAAAGTGTTTTGTCAATCAGCAAATGATAGATCAGCGAAATGACCAGACAATGAAACACATCCATGGTAAGTATCCATGGATTTGATGCACTCAAAATTGATTAATCAGGCTTATTTATTCCCTGCAGAAAAAACGGTTAATTTATTGATGAAAGCCGCTGTTAAATCCATTCAAGTCAGAGAGGCGCTTCAAAAGCGAGAGAATTTTCAAGAATTGAGGTTATGTGGAAACGGTAAACTGGATACAAAAGGCACAAAGGTGAGATCGAAAAAACAATGTTTGATTTAAATTAATTTTGAATGGATTTTAAGGTGGACTGGCTCCCCGAAAAGGCTGACCGCAATTGTTGGATGTGTGGAAAGTTATCGCGCGCCCACTCAGAATGCGGCTCCTGCTTCCTTGAGCTGTGCGAGTTCTGTGGCATAAGTTGCAGTGGTTGTCAATATCCTTTCTGTGCTAATTGCATTAATGGAAGGTGAGTAAATTTGTAATTTGTTTTCCTGATTTTTATTTTTAATATAAATTATTTGTAGTGAACTGGGAGATTCAGACGGTCCCTGCTGTGACCGATGCACCCTGTTCAAGTAGCCGTTTTGGGTAAATTGAAATTTTAAAATTATTGTACGACATTTTAAATGTTAAATGTATATTTTAAATTAGTTTTCTTTGTATTATTTTATCAATTGTAGTTTTAAATTATAAAATTATTTTAAAAAACTCGCGGCAATTTGTTAATATTCTGTTTTTAAGTAAAAATACATAAAATTATATTAGAATACATTTATTAAATACACATAAAATCCTCTAATTGCTCTTAACAAATCGTTTCTGTTGTCTAAGTCGGTAAATATCGTTGACTGGCGGCGTCGGACCATTCGATTCTTCATCACTGTCCTCGCCACCAGACACCATGCGGCGTCGCTTTAATCCTCCTTCACCCGAACACGTGGAATCATCGACAATCCAGTGAACAGATTTGGCCAAGTCAAAGTATTTTGTATCCAAACCAGTCTCACATGGAGCGGGCACTAAAAATGAAGCAAACCAAATTTTGAGAAATTGTTGAAACACAATTTTCTGGCCAATACTTACTCTCAGGCAGTTTGAAGCGATTGAAAATTTCAATCAGCATGTCCACACACACAAATGGACCTTGAAAACAGATTGGCGGCGGCATAAGAGCACAGATAGCTGCGGCTGTCGGTGGCTGCGGGAATGATCCGCCCGATACCGGGTGTTCACTCGGATGGGCGTTTGCTTTCGGCTTATAAGGTATCATTTGAGCAAAGTCAGGACGAGGTAATTGACTCTTTCCAGTTTCAACTACTTCTGGTTGTACAACTTTCGGGCATGCAATGCTGCGAGACTGTTCAGGAAAGAAGGAATTAGTTTAGATTCTTACCAAATATATGAAAGAAAAGATTAAAACTTACATCAGAATAGCCGATTGACTTTAATTCAATAGCGGTACATGGATACAGATCAAGAAACTTGTATCTATCTACAAGCTGAGCGGTTTCCTTGCCTTCAAATTCTTTTAGCTGCAATTCAAAATCTTAGATTAGAAATCAATTATTAAAAAAAAAAATCTTAAGAACTTACATTTTCAAGGACGGCACTCCTTCGACGTTCCACTTTAACGATACTAGACAAATCTCCGATGTTGGACTCAAACTCTAGGAATTTATTCCAAACCTCTACGGACAATTGAGGTGTCAATCCACCTGATGACAAAACCCTCTCAAACAGAACTCTCGTGTTATTGTCCTCATTCAAATGCGACAAATATTCGATGTAGCACATAACATACTCTGGACTACCACCGAATCGCTTCAGGCCCAATTCAAAAATGCGGAAAGCCACATCCTTGTCCTTGCCACAGTAGTACTCCATTAGGGCAGCCGACACAAACACATGATAGCGCGAACGAATGTCTTCGCGTGCCTTCTTGAAAATGGCTCGCGCTGATTTGATGCCTTCCGTTCGTCGGGCGAATTTCATGTATTGCACGTAGGTCAGTGTCGGATCGATATCGGGAATATCCAGGAATTTATTGTACATTATGTGAACTTTGTCATTTTTCATGCGACTCTCCTCGAAGTCGGCGAATGCGAAATACAGCAGCGCATTCCGACTGAGCACTCCGTTGATGGCGCGCTCAAGAATGTTGGCCGCTTCATCGCCAAAAACGCGTGCCGCCTGAACGTCGCCTTTCTCCAGCAGCAATTTGGCGCTCTGGTCCAGGTACTGGGCAGCCTGATGCCACACTGCCGGATGGTGGGTCAACACAAGAAGACACTGTTCAGTGGCGAACATGACACGCCTCGTCACTAGCGCGGTGTCCTCGCTGCGTAGCGGATTCGACTTTTCAAATGCAATGAACTTTTTCCAAAGTTCCGTCTGTTTAATTTCATCTTTACTCAAAGTGGGCGGAATTGCTGGTAAATTGCGGTTCAAGCCTTTAGTGACAATTTCCAGCTCCTTGGCTACACGACGAGCGTTCATGTAGTCGCGCGAACGCTCGAGACTCATTTTCTCGGATATCACCGGATTGATGTTGTGCTCAAATGCTATGTACTCCTTCCACAGCTGCTCAATGCCAATGATTGGAGTGGCTACAGCTTTTTGATACACTCGCCGTACGGCGGTAATCTTTTGATTTTCGGCATAGCTACCAACAGCATCGACACTCTTTAGGAATTGGATGTAGTCATTCCAGATGGGGAATGCATGCAGGTCAACTCCAATTTTTTCTAGGGCAAAGTCATAAGCTTGTGCCAGTTTTTCTCTGCAAAATTGTATTTATTAGTCAATGGACCAAATCTTTAGGAGAAAAATACGTACTTGTATGTTCCTAGTCCAGCTTTTGTCTCCTTGACATAGGCGAGGTACAATTTCCATAGATCAACTATTAAAATTTTAACTAAACACCGTTGAAATAGCTTTTCGACGTTTTCATAATTCCGGGCTTTCATCTACAACATAAACAATTAATGTCTTCCTTATTAAAACAATAAACTAGATAATTACCTCTTGTTCAATGTAAATCTTCCAGAATCGAGCTGTTGTTGGAAATACGGATACCAAAGATTCGTAAAGGGTTCGCATCTCATTAACGCTGCGCGTCTGTGCCTCCCTGATTAGTACCGACCATGATTCAATGTCAAAGGGGCGAGACTCAATCGTTTGTTGAGCACGTACCAGTCGCTCGTGGCCCCATTCCTGTAAAAAATTAAAGGATTTTTATCTGGAAACTTGCACTTGCTTATGTTTTACTTACCACATCAATTTTAATTTGATCCTGTGGCTGTGACATTTTGGATTTTAGGTTATAAACTTATTTTTGTTTGAAATTTTGCAGATATTTTGCATGTGAGCAAAAACAATGCGACACTTTTCTAGAGTATTAATTGAAGCGATTCTAATAATATTATCGACTAACTTTTAAATATCTCCACATTTTCTTAAATGTTCACTTTGCTTCGTCGGCTAAACGAATGAAACCACAACAATCTTGTAAATTTCTTCTTCTATATATATTAATATAATTAAATTATACAAAATGGCAGCTGTCAAACTTTTAGTATAATAAAATATACATTTTATATAAATCATGACATATCTAAATATATATATTATATATTTCGAAAATAAAATATTTATTATATAGATATTTATTGTTTACAAGAAGAAATTAATTCTATTTACAGAAATTTTATTTTAAACATTCGAAAAGAAATTTGTTTATTTAGTTAGCGTAAAAGAAATATCTAATCTATATAATTATTGAATTAATTTTATTTTATTGAGCTTCGAAATTTTTTTCGAAAATCGCTGCCAACTTCATGTTGGTACTTAATGTCGCCGTCACACTCAGCACAGTCTCAATTCGTACAAAATATTGAAGTGCCAAGTGGTTTGATTGCAGCCTATTTAGTTTTCAGATCCTTTGAGTTTCGATGCAATTAAGTTCTCCTGTTCAAAAGTTAATTCCATACTCAACCAGCCCAAACTACAGTATTTTGGCCTCGTTACAATTAAAGTATGGTAGTGTAAACAAGAGTTATCATACTTAGTTCATTGTTTTCTTATATGAAAATTCCTCAAAGGCCCAAAAAGACGCAGCGCTCCACTTCAGAATGAAGACAGAGAGATTCACGGAAAAACCACTACCAAATATATTCGATGGTGAATTCTTCGATGTCATAACTCGCGACGATGATATCTTAGTAGTACGCTGTAACACTTGTGGTCCCGAAGGTCCACAGTTGCGAGCGTCCGTTCGCTCAAACGGCAACCTTTTAAAGCATATTCAGGTAAATTTTCATTTCACCATATTTATAAACAAATATTAAAACACCATTCTCCATTAATAGCGTCGCCATCCTGAACTGTTGATGGTGATTAAACGCGAAAAGAATATTAAATCGAGATCAAGTCGCTCTCGAGATGACACTTTACCCGGAAAACGACGAAAAAGCATCAAACATGGAAAAGCCAAATTGTTGGGTGAACGTGATGTGCAGCCCGTCGATGATGAAGTGTCGTTAATTCGAAATGACATGAGTGATGATGTCTCCTCATTTATAACGAACGACAAGGCCATGATGTCTGACGAGACGTCTGGAAAAGTGGTGGAGAGTTACATAATAACGTTGAACAATAGTGATCCGGATTTGATAACGCATGGCAAAGTTGAGCCAAATGTGTCCATTCCGTCGCAAAATGAGTACGAGACGAACAGCGACGAAGGCTCATTACAAGAGGTCACTGAGTACGAGGATAGGCGTTATCAAGGTAGACAGAGCTCTTTTAGGAGAATGGACGCTGGTAGCGAACTGTACGCTAACAAGGAGCTGATTGCACTGCAGAAGGAACTGATGGTCAGGGAGTTCAACGAGGTGCAGGAGATGCGACGTGAAAAGCATCGCTTAGAGGTCGAGCTGCTCAACAAGGAGCTGGCCTTCAAGGAGCTTTACAATCGCAAAAAACTTGAGCATTTATCTATGAAGGTCTTGGATATGAAATGACGTGCAGTTGGCTGCAATTTTTTAAAAAACGAAAACGGTTAAATTTCAAAAGTAAATTTAATAGGCTTAGTATTCAATATACTATCTTTTAATTAGTTAAGTTGCAAGAATTATTCATTTACAACCAACTAAGTACAAATGTAAATGAATTTATTAATAAATAAACAATTTACTGCTTAGTATTTTATGTATTTGCGTGTAATTAGGAATATTATAACATATTTTGAGTAAATAAGAGTAATACATAAATTATTTTTTAGCTGACAATAAGGCAATATAATTATTAATTTTCTCAATAAGTTGTTTGTTACGGGTCTTGGAAGCGTTCATATGAACAATGTTCAAGCTGTGAAGATCCTTCTGCTCGAAAGCAACTCTTGCCGCCTCCTCAGCCAGTCCTGCCCGAATATACCAGACGATTTTCTTATCGTCGCGACACTTGGGCAGATATTTTTGCGCTTCCTCGAGTTTGTTTTGCTTCAAGCAAACTTCCACAAAAGCCTCAAAGCCGATTGGCTTCTTCTTCAATTTAGAAAACTTCTCCAGCTCATCCCACTGGCGTTGTTCAGCCAACACTTGAATGCGCATGATCCAGTAGCGCTTGTCCGGCACACGATGCTCGGTTTTCATTTTCTCCGCCGCTTTGATGTCACACGTGCGCAACAGTTGCTTGATGGTGTCATGAACCGAAAGATTGTTAAATGGTAATCTTTCAGATGGAGTTGAGTATTTTTCAGAGAACGTCTTTTGCTGTTTCATTAATTTACGAGCGTCCTCGCACAGTTCAGCTTCCACGTCTTTTTGGCCGCGTTTGAATGCCGCCGTTGCAGTGGGCAGCGACGATTCCACGTTTTTACTCTAAAAAATGTAAATAATTAAAATCAAACCCTTTAATTTGATTATGTAAATGTACCTCGAAACCCTCTCTCAACGCAAATAGAGCTTGAGCCACATGGTCGTCTTCCTGATTTTGAATCTCCAGCAAAGCATTTTTGCTGTACATTTGACAATATTTTTTGTACAAATTCTGCGCCATTGGATAAGCTCTTATGGTCATCTGGAAATCCGCAAGTTGGGTAGTTTCTTTGAGTTGTAAAAGAACTGCATAAACAAGATCAGTGTCACCAGACTGGGTAGCGCTTAGTAGCGCCTTTTTGTTTTCTCCCAGCTTTAAAAGAAGCGGAACTTGCAGATTGGGTTTTGGTTCCATTTCAAGAAGCTTTATTGCCAACTTTGTGCGGCCCACATCCATGGCTTTTTGTGCAATGTTGCAGAATGAAACTCCCTGAATTGTTGGACTGTTAAACTTCTCTTGGATTCGACGAGCTACTTCAGAATCATCAGCTTCTTTTTGGAAGAGAAATTAATATCTAGATGCAAAAATATTTTAAAAAAAACTTACTTTTATCAAAAACGACTTTGTGGAATGCCCAATGCTCAAGGATTCGAGACTCTGGTAGCTTCAAATGTTTTGCAATTTGAATGGCGAGTGCATATTGTTTCCTGAATACTAAGCGATCCAGCAAGACGTGTGGCTTCAGGTGAGTGAGTCTAAAAACATATTTTCCATTTAATATTATGTCTAACCAATGGCAATAAAATCATAAATATTAAAACATCATCAAAAAAATATTAAAAAATCGACATTACAAAACATACTGCTTTTTGGTTAGGCACATGCCAACTTTATGATGTCGAATAGCATTTAAAACCCTTAGCATTCGACACATCTTTACATATTCCTCTGGATTATATGCCTTGAGGAAGGACTTTCCAAAATATGCCGCATTCATGAGACTTTTTTGCGTCTCCGAGTCAAATTCATAGCCTGCCGCGTTTAGGCACTCATCAACAGCTTGCTTCAATTTTTCTTTCATCAGGCAGAGATACTCATCTGACTGGTGACTTCTCTCCTATTTTAATAAAATTCAGTTATTTGACTAGAATTATGGGAATCATTTAAATACTAACACAATACTTTTTGTGAGCCTCAAACAGAAAACTGGACGGCGCTTGACTGTTTATAGAAAATATATTGTTGACACTCTTTGGCACCATCTGAATCATCTCATGGGAATGATTCGTCAGCACTCGTACACCATCCATTTCGGGGATTAAAAATACGGTCGGTTCATATGTGTAAAGGTTCATGTCGCCAGAGACACTGATAACAATCAACAACGACTGATAAGCGATGCAGACGGCAGCTGCTTCTGAGCAGTTTTCTGCATTCATTATCCTAATGAACAAACAAATTAACTTCAACTATTGATTTGCCTAATCTTGAGTGGTTACCATGTAATTTGATGAGGCCGCTCAGCTCTGCCAGTGTCAAATTCACATAATTTGGTTCTCAAGTCTGCAGTTCCCATCCAAACAATGCCATTGTTTGTGTAAAGAGCCAAATATCTAAAGAGATTGAAGAATACCAATAAATATTGACACATTTGCTGGGGGATATCTAAATCTCACTTGTGATTGAATGAAACACCCATCTGAATGATGCTTTTGTATTCTCGCCCAATTGACACGCTAACCATCGAGCACATGCTGTCACCTTGCGTAAGTGTAAACAGGTCTTTCCCTATGGCTATAAGACTGTAGGTATTTCGATCCTCCGAAATGATTTCCCAACTTGTTGGTTCCACCACAGAATCTACGATACAAGATAATTCAATGAAAATATAGATTTGGCATTGAGACTGATTGTAGCTTACTTGGAATTTCTGGAAGTTGTCTATTCTTTCTTTCCTTTATGTTATTTATAAGAAAAACGCGAAAGTTTTTCGTCAAAACTGCCACACCAGTGCCAGCACTGGACGGGAAGATGCGTGCGTCTATAATCTTAACAATAAAAGCAGAAAAAGATGATTTAACTGTTTAAGGCTTAATATAAAAGGAAAACTAACCTTAGTGTCCTTAGCTTCTTGTCCCATGCTAAAGTTTTGTTGAAAATTGCCAAACATGTCATAAATCAGAACTGTTCCATCATCTTGTATGCAGATAAGTTCCTCTGAGTCCGACCAGCCCATAGTGATTAAAGTGCCGCTGTTCCACTGCAAAGGCAATAGATTTAGTAAAATAATAAAATGTAATGGCTAAAAATATTGATTTACCTGGAAGGATGAAATCAGATGACCAGAGCATGTGAAGATTCGAATAGTTGGTTTTGCAGATCCTACAACTTTTACTATTTGCTTTGAATCGCGTATAATGGCGATGGGACCAGCATAAGTTGAAGCGAAAATTCTCATCTTATCTAGCTCGGTTTCGATTGGCCATTCCATGTTGTAGATTTCAAATTTCCTGGTGAAAATAGTTTAGAATTACTTGTTAATTTTGGTTTGTGTGAAGAAAAATAGGAGCTGTTTATACCTAAATGTAACCGCCTGCATGTTGAACCAGTCTCCAGTGTTGTGAAGAACGGGCATCTTGAATGGCTTTTAAATAAACGTTTCTTCTTAAACTGAAACTAAAAATTATCTTGTTTGTTGACGCCTTAAATTTTAACAATCTTTATTAATATATGCAGCTATCATATGTAATATGACATATGAATAATTTGCTTGTGTAAAAAAAACAAAAGAAACTGCAGATATAATGCGATAATAATAAACAGGACAACTGACAGATGTCAAATGGCATATATATAATATATTATATAGGTTGGTGGTGTGGTGAAAATGATCAAAAAGTGTTTAAATAATTAAAAACAATAATTTTTAAAAAGATTTTATTTAATCGATTTTTTTTGCCTTATGAATGAGCTCTTAAGCTCTTTAAATGCTGTTTGTTTCCAGGATAAAACTTCTTAAACTTACGACAAAGGAAACGCCTAAATGTTTTCAGAATTTTTGTAAACGTTAAACTTACTAAAAAATATTAATTACTTAGTTAATATAGAATAATTTATTTAACCTTTTTTTCAAAAAAATTAAAATTTAGTGAGTAAATATTTTTTCTTGGCACTATTTTGCGACTCAATTTTATTTTATTAATTTCAATTACAAAAAAATCACTGGTCATGTTTAAAATTTTCATCTCCAATAAAAATATTTCGTTGCCTAAAAAAGCATGACTTTTGTAATCGGTACAAATCACGGGATTTCCTCAAGGTGGTTTTTCTAGCTTCCGGCATTAATCTGAACAATAGAAGACTTATTCCTACGGTGATAACGCCGTGCACAAGCATAAACACAATGTGGCCATCTGAATCGACATTAAATTGTACTATTAAGAAGACAATTTGCAATAGAAAACCCCATTGATTGGTAACGGCGATCGACAAAGCTTTCTTAGCCAATCCAAATGCCTCACCACACATCACGTCTGGCAAAATGTCTAAGCCGAGTCCAGCGCCAAATTGTTGAACAATCATCACAACCATAAAGGTGGTCACCGAGATACTGTCACCTCCGAACGCTTTAATACACACTAAGCACAGCATGGCAATGCCACTGACTAATCCTGAAGTGAGCATCAAGTTTTTGCGGCCCAAATAGTCGACCAGCATCGTTGAAACTGTACATGTGATCAGACGAAATGAAAGCATTAAGACAATTACGCCGACACTGATGCCTTCCCAGGACTTGTCACTTTTGAAAGTGCTTGACATAATCTCCGTAAGAAACGAATTCAATGATAGAGCATTTAGTGCCTTTATGGTCAGTGTAATCAACAGCGGCCACCAATTTCCGTCTTTAAGAATATTATTATTTTCGAGAACGTCTTCATCCACCATTCGCTTCATTTCATTGAATTCCTCGACGGTTTGCCAGGTGATAACGCTCTCGCAAGACATTTTCGCCATATTTTGCTGACACAGACTGTCTTGATTGTGCTGAATCAAATATATGTTGGATTCGTAGTGAAGGCAGAATACTAACATTAGTCCAAGAGCTGTAAAGAAGATGCCAATGATGCCCAAGATTGTGTGATTTGACCATGTGAATTCGTCATCCAATTCCGTCATTATATTCAAAACACTTCCAAAGAGTATACCGGAGCTAATGCATATCGAAACAGATGCAGTTATCATGCCGCGAACATCCTTGTATGCATTTTCCGACGCATGAACAACGCTTATCACGTATACAATGCCATGAATGAATCCCATGAGACTTCGAGAGAAAAGTACCACTTCCCAGTCATCACCCCATGCAGCAACAATGATGCAGCAAATGATAACGGCAATTGAACCGATAATCTGAAAATGGAATTGATTAGATCTTCGTTTGTATTTAGTTAAGTTTTCTTACATAAATTATTTTTTTTGTGACTCTGTCCACCAAATATGATCCAATAACTGATCCAATTATCGCGAATATTAGAAAAACTGACAATGTCAAGACAACAAGGCTGGGCACCAGTGATTGCATGCTTTGTTCTCCTGAAGGGTTAGTTATTACCCATCCCAAAAATGTTCCAGTTGTTAAGAGGATCATAAGACCTTTAAAACACATCAAAATGTTTAATATTTAAATGATGTCTCACAAGAATTGAGTTTCGTTCACATCACTCGAGTTTTACTGTACTACTCACCTCCAGCCAGTGAGTTTCCCTGTGGCTTGTATTTTTGCATTTTTTGAAAATAATTAATTTTAACTGCCTGATTCGTTTGATCATTTGGGGTCACAGAATAAGGCGGTGGAGCTTGCATCTTGTAAGATGTAACTAAAGCAACTATACACGTAAAAAAAGTAAATATTTCGTTTAAACTTGTTTGTGGCAACTACAAAGAGTAACTAAATGACTTCCGTTCAGATATTGAGTATTTAATACACCATTTTAAATTATTGGGCCATATCTTATCTTCCTTGATAATGAAAACAATTGATCTGAACATGAATAAAATGCACCTTTGTGCATGTATTTGTGTCTTTATCTTCATTAATTGGAAATATTCTACGTAAACACATCAACCAGTAAATACGAAGACGTTTGTCGTTTTTGACAAATTTAAAAATATACATGTGAGCAATTACACTAAAAATAAAATTCTATGAATTTCTTGAACTCACAGAAAGTTTCTGTTTCATATTTGTGAAGGGTGGCTTCTATTGGAACTTGATAACCGTTATTTCACTGATTCTATTGATTATTGTCAAATATTTAAAATTGATTTTATGTTATCAAAAATCCGCAATAACAAGATTCATTTCTTTAAGTATTTTACAAGTAAACTAAAATAAGTCAACAACAATTTTTTGTTGATATAATATGTACCATATATTATACGTATAACGTCTTTTCCGGGTGTCTTATCAATCTTCTTCTTCTTTGTTTTTGTATGAGCTTTTAGACTTGCCGGAGGGTCTCAAAAATTCACGACATCAAAAATCAATGTAGGCAATTTTCATTAGCAAAAAAAAAAAGATTATTTACTTTTTCTTTGTATTTGAAACGTACAATACGTTTTTTTTTAGACTCAAAATCCGATCGAAACAAGATTATTCTGGGTATAGTCGTATTAATCATTGAAATCAGATACGGAATTTGTGACGATTGTTTCTTCCTGTCTTTTTATGGGAATTCATGGGATTTACCATCATTACTTATCACTGGAAATAGACGACTACCAATCCCAATAGCCTGGACAAGAATTTTTTTTTTAATATTCAATTTATACTATTTTAATAACATTTCCTACATTAATAGTTACTTATTTTAACCAACCTGAAAGTTGTTATTTTTGAATAATTAGTTTTCTAATATAAAACATCGAACTTAAGATATAAATCGTTATAATCGATTTTTTTTTGATATTTTAAAATAACTTACCATATACCATGATTAGTGCGATGTAAACAAACTGTTTCACCTGTAGTGGATTGTAAGAATCACGTGCTGAAGGTTATTTTCACATTTCGTATAATTAGAAATTCTGCGATAAGTTTATCTTTATGGCAATGAAAATTGTTCGTAATTATAATCGATTAAAAATTGTTTTCATGCATGTAAGAAATGTTTTAAAATTGTAATTCATCAATACTTTACGTCACGCAACCTCATTAGTA
>JANSTS010011984.1:12928-28414 GCA_026546915.1 Sylvicola fuscatus
AAATGTTTTAAAATTGTAATTCATCAATACTTTACGTCACGCAACCTCATTAGTAAGTATATTTAAAAAATTAAATAAAAATGCATTATTTTATTGTGAAATATATATTTAAAAGCGTATCTAAATAAACAATTCTAACAAAATTCACATCCTACTGTTAAGCTATCTAATTTATCCCTAACCTGTCTCAACGTAACTCTCTTGGTCTCTGGCATTCGAATAAAGCTTATAACAAAAGCGATAGATGCAAAGACAAAGATAGAAATATATCCAAATGATTCATCAATGCCAACCAAAAATCCAATCAATATAAGCGTCATTTGGAAGATGTTCTCTGCAAAGTGAACTAAGCTCAAAGCGATTCCCTTCTGTTTAGTAGCGAATGCTTCAGTCGAGTAGACGTCCACAACGATGGCCGTTCCCAAACTGGAGGCCGCCTCAAACAGCATGAAAAACACAATCGGATTGAGCGACTTACTGGCCATAAGTGACGCTATGACAATCATCACCAGAACGCTGATACGAGTTGACCAAATAATAATCAGTTTCCTACCAATGATGTCGATGGCGAACGCCGATGCAATGCTGCAGCCAACTCGCATAATGCACAAATACATTGGCTGAAAGTCATGCCCACCGATAGGATGGAAAGCTTCAATTGCAGCGTTGATTTTGACAAAATTCAACGGATAATTGTTCAGGCAAGTGATCAGCAGACGCAAGATGATCATAAAGTAAAACGCTGGCAATTTGTAGACGGTGCCGACTTTACGGATGTCATGGTACACCATATCGGACATGTCTTGGAACTCGTTGCGCGTATCTACAGACGGAGTCTTTTCATTTCGCAGCTGTGTCATCACTTCCAGCGCCTCATTGTCCAGCTGGTTGAGGCACAAAACGACGGGCGACTCGTACATGAAGAAGTGATTTATGGGCAGAGCAATAATTGCCAAGACGCCAGTCACTATCGACATCACGAAAACTGTGTCGATATACTCCGACGGAGCGATGGATGCTTTGATAATGGTAAACATCAGGAATCCCAGCATCAGGCCGATGTGCGTGAAGGATGTGATTACACCGCGATTTTTCTTTGACGATATTTCACCGTTGTACGCCAAGAGAGTTAGATAAGATCCGCCGAAACTGTATCCTACCATTATGCGACCGATAAGCATTCCAATCACCATTCGGGAAAAGAATATTTGAATCAGAGAACCAACTATTTGTGTAATCACTCCAATACGCTACAACAAAAAAAAGGGCATTAGAAAGATTCATGCTGTCCACACAAATCCACATTACCATCATTCTTTTCCTGCCCAAACTGTCAATAAAGAAGCCCGCATTAAATCCTCCGACAATTGACCCGAGAAACCAGCTGCCAATCACACAAATTTTCTCCGCTGTATTGGCATTCTCTGCCCAAATTTCTCTGGTGAACTGTGGATTGTAGAGATTCCAGCCCAGGTGTATCCCACCAATAACCATTTGAAGAAGACCTGCACATAAATTTAGCACTTTAGCAATAGATTTTTTTTTTTTAATTTAATATTGCAACTTACCTGAGATAAGTGAGCGCTCTTGCGGGCGATGTTTTCGATTTTCGTAGCACCATCTTTGGCATCCAGTTGGCGGCGTACGACCTGATAGACTAGCCGTTTCACTCATTTTTACACCGATTTACTAGAAATATTTTTTTGCAGTTTTTTTGTAAATAAATTACATCGTTTTAGGGAACACCTTTTTCACGCTTCTGTCGACCACTTTTCACGCTCAGTGTTTTCATATCGATTGCGCGTCGAAGCCAATATCTTATCGCGCTGGTCTAATACCTTTTTTGAGACACAGCGCTTATCTTGGAATTACTATACGAGGCTAAAATCTGGTATATCACACCTTTCTGTTATCTACAATGACTGATAATGATATTTAAACGTTGAGGTTGTGTTGAGCATATCGAATTTATCGATGATTTCCATAAATGTGCAAGAAACCGACTAATTCTTCGTTTCCGATTGCTAAGATCCAAGTTCATGGAAATGAAATAAAATGTAACCGAAATAATTGTAATTAATTGCCATAGTTTTCCTTAACAAATTGCAGTAATTTTACCCGCAGCAGGAGGTCTAATTAACACTAACATGGTGCTTAAAGCTCTAATTTTAAACAATTTGAACTCCAATCGGATTATTAATGTTATGAAGAATCGGCGTCATTGACGTCGTGTAAACATTTATATTCAATCAGTAGCCTGAAAAATTAAGTGGAAGATACTTATGCTTCTTTATTGACATTCGATTATTGTTTTAATAAAAACAATATTCGATTGTTTGCTAATGATTTGAATATTATCGTTAACAACATAGATGAGGAATTCTACTTATTGATTCTAGACTTTCTTAGTAACACAATTTTGTTCTCAGTATTGTTATGAGTGTAAATAATATATTCATGCATTTTCATTTAGCTTTAAATGAAACTAAAATCTGTTAAGTGATTAAATGAAAAGCAGTGATTATCTCACATTCTGTTATATTCTCATGAATAAGTTCATTCAAGAAAAATTGCGAAATTCAAGCGGCGTAGTATTTATGGTAAATGTTTATCTTATTTGGCATTCGTTCTGAATAAAAAATTGGTAGAATTTGTGCTTCAATGTTTCCTTATTATAACCAATTAAAATTTATAGTTGTCAAGTCACTCTTTACAGTTTAAAGTAATGCAATTGAGTGATTCCGAAAAAAATTCCTTTAAACGATTTTAACTTTATGCATGTTGCGTTTTACATAAATTTTGAATCTGGCAGACACCTCTCGATCCATATTAGGGGAGAGGTGAGTTTTTGGCGCATTCTACAAAATTTTTAATTTATAATTTTTCATTTAAATTATATTAATTCAAAATCAATGTTTGTAAAGATTTATACTTAAGCTATCATTTAATATGTTTTATAAATTTTAAAGATTAACACAATAAATTTATATTTGAAATTTTTTTTTAAGTTGCCAATGGCTTTACCGACTTTCCCCAGCGATTCCCTAAACTCTATGACCGCATGACTTTATGCACCACGTTCCTTAAGTACTTAAAAAATCGAATAAAAATTCTGACAGCGATTTTCATCAAATACTTCAAGTGCAAAATTATTCACTGCATATGTGAGAATGAAATTGGCAACAGAAATCGTGTCCTGACTCCAAGTTCCAACTGGTACACGTATCCATACATTGGCAGGGAGTTATGTATTTATAGTTTGTGCAAGTTTGAAGCTCATATATTTGCGATAGTTTATGAGAACAATTTTGTCAATAATCATAACAATAACAATGAAATGTAAATACAAATTGTGTGTCTTGCAACATTGCATTTGAAATTGATTAGGAAATTTTGCACGAACTCGGTGTCCATTTGTCGAGCCAGGCCGGAGACCTCTTTGCGGCCAGGCCCACCTTTTGGTAGCGTTTTATTGACGTCACGACGCGTACTACTTTGTGCTGGCTTTTATTGTAACTACAGGTGTCAATGGTATAGTTTTTGAATGAAAATTCCATGAAATTGTGTTTTGAATCGAATATTAAACTTTATGACTGCGGCAGGATTTTTCACAAAGCATATAGAGAGAGGATTGATTTCCTGGTAGGAAGGAGGTTGTCTGGTTAACGATTCTATTTGAAAAGATATAAAATTGCATAATTCAGAGATTATCTTAAAGTTGTAGTTTATTTGAAAAATCGACTTTTGAATTTCTTGTACACAAACCAGGTTTGAATAATTCTGAGTAATTTTTCCATGGATTAAGCATCTAAATCCGTTAAAAAATTACTCAAACAGCAACATTTGTTATATAATTTGTAATCAATTTTTTTTTGACACAAAAATCTATAATCAGAATTATTACAAAAAATTTGAATTTCATTGAAAAGCAATTTTGACAATCAATACATCCTGCTCTTGGGCAATTAAAATCTTAACTAACAGCTGATCCTCAAGGTGGATGAGTCGATATTATTTAATTCAATGCATCTTGCGAAAGTTGCGCAAATTATTTATGCAAATAAGCAGCAGGCAATAATTTACAGATTGCACATTCAGACGCAAGTACTAACCAACTACAAAGTGAGAATAAATGTGAAGTAGTTAGTTTATGTATGGAGAAAAATCAGTAGTTACTAATTTTCGTACACAAAACATAAGCCACATGTTTCGAGTGTCGACTGGCCATATATTTAATACGGAAGTTGTGCACTCTACTCTCTACAGCTTCGTGCAAATAAAGCTAAAGATGTGCATGTAGACATTTGCGGCGGTCGAGATTGCATCTTTGCGTGATATCTAATATAATAAAAAGGCTGTGCATCGTCTTCTTATGTAACGACACGCGTTCGCACAAGACGCTGCACTGCTGACTGCTCTCCAGAAAATGCCCTGACACGTAATCGCTGCAGCACAGGCGAGCAGCAAAAAAAAAAAAAAAGCAGCAAGCAAATGAATATAACAAAAAAAATAAAACAAATCTCCGATTGCTTTAACCGCGATAAATTTTGCAACTTTACGGTATATTTCAAATTTGTCTTAATTAAGCATTCGCGGCACATGTGAGCTATTTCATTTGGAGTACATATATCTGGTCTTATGCGCGTACATACGAGATTATGTATATGTTTATTTAATTCAGCCACACAAATCGAGGAGGGCACGCCCGCGCCCGCCACCTCCGTCGTCGTGTGTCGTTGAACGGCGCGCGCAACTCACAAGGTTTATGCTTGAACTTGACTGTCGCATTCGTATTTGCTAGATATTGTTGCATGGGGCAGCTATTATGCGACGCTACAGCTTTTATGCTCCTCGTGCTCGTGCTTTTCACCGCGAGCGACATTTTAACATTCGCTAGATGAGCCGCGGTTGGTCAACTGGCACTGGGCTTTTTATATTGTTTTAATTTGTAGGTCTTCGAGGCTAAATGGTATTTAGTTCTTGTATTTTTGGGTAAATAGCTAAGAAAAAAGTGCGTTAAATTATGGAACTGGGTGATTAAATACTTGGGACGGCGCTTTTGTGTAGGCCAGCGCCAACCAGAAGTAGGGCTTCCGTAGAATGCGGTGAAAAAGTGGAAAGTATTTATATTGTAAATTAATCTGTTTTATGTGAAATTCGCCCAAATGACAAAAAACGAGCATAAATCCGGAGCACTTATGGTCACACTTTGGTGTTACAAATTGGCAGATTAACTTGCTTGGAAACATCTTTTCAGGAAGCGCCAATTTGGGTGACTTACTCGCATAATATATTTATTTTCCAGTCAATCAGCATTTTGGGGGGTTCTTAAGTTTTAATTTTTGTGATAGTTACTTAAAGAATTTTCTAAGATCGTATATCTAAGCCTCAACATCTAAAACGGGTGTCGGTAAAAACCTTAACCTTGCCTATATTTTGTCGTATTGGCATTTCTTTGATGGGAATGTGCCAAGTACACCTTAACCTAAATTTCACCAAACGCTACACCACATATCCAAAATTACACCTTCAACTGGAGCTAGAGTGTATCAAGATAATGAGTGAGGCGTTTAATTTGGATTCATTGGATGGCTACCGTCTGACGTGCTCGGAATTATGATCAGACACAGCTAACATGACAGACGCGTACATCTCTAACACCGAATACGGCTACTATTTTTGCACATAGCTGAATGTATAAAGTATTTAACTCCTCCGCGCCATCGTGCGCACACTCTACCGTCTTACACATAAACTTAAAGTTTTCTGCTTCACTTTTCATTGGATAAGCGCACAGCACAAAACTAACTGTTAAGTGTAACACCATAGCAAAACAGAATGACCACAATGAAGACAAGAAACAGAAACAGAAAAATGATTTGCATTCAATCTAGATTGGCCTGTGCAGACATTCGTAGGGTTAGTTGCCATCGGTTTCCTCTAGCGCATGGAAAGGCAGCTGCTGATGGCGCCAGAGTCGCATGTTCCTGAAGTTCTTCTACAATGCACTCATCTCTGCATGGCGGAGCCGACTGCAAAAACGGTTACATGTTGCGAAGCTCTTCAGCTCGGGGATGGCGCTTTTATGCGCATAAGTCATATTGTCAAATTCGGCATAGCGAGTGGCTGGCGCTTTTGTATATGAATCGCATGCCGTTGCCATTTTCACGAACTCCGTGTCATGTTTGAAGATGTACCAATGTTTCGGTGGAATGCAAAATTTGTTCAGGAAGTGTAATGCTGTACAATTATATTTTATTATTGTAGATCATTGCAAATTTGTTGTATAACCGTGCAAATAGCGTCTTGTGGAGTGCCGTTTTTGTCACTGTACAGCGGATTTTGTTGCTCAAGTTGTGTGAGAATTAAGTAGTTTTGCTTGTAGGTTGTAACTTTTAGCGAATTTATGTTTGCAATGATAGTTGTTTTGAAGCTATAAATTTTCGTGTTTCTTTGGAAATTTGCAAATAACCAAGATTAAGAAAGAAACAGATCAAGTTCACCTAAATTGGTATGCAATAAAGTTCGCGGCATTATGAATCTAATTTTTAAACAATATAAACAGTTCTACATATTATAAAAAGTCAATAGCAATGGCTTTACATATTTTGATTGCAAAAACATATAAATTCACACCAAATCGTGTTAAATTCAATTTATGATGCAAAACATGTTTGACAAAAATGATTGAATTTGTCGATTGTGTTACAAAAAAAAAGTAAAAAAATAAAATTGTATTCGCCCGTTGGGCAAATGTCAAACAAGTGTTCTTTTGCAGTAAAAACAGAATCAAGACAATGGCTTATTCGTCTCCTTCTTCATACCTGCTGAGGAATTCCTTTTTCACTCCACTTACGCACCTCAAACAATGCGTGTGACAATTGCCTTCTATGTATCACATTTTCCGCAAAACATTACCATTTAGTGAATGAAAATGTTTTTTTAAAAGCTTGCCAAAAACGAAATAAAAAACACAAAAATTATGTAGAAACCCCGCAGCCGCCCAACTTCAGCTATATTTCAATGAACCTAACAGCTTTCAGATATAATAATCAAATAAAATTCAAGTCAGGCACGCGATATTTCGCGTCATATACGCAGATTTCTTTCCATTTTTAGTATCTGCGTAAAAAGAGGCGCAATCGAAGCCTTCGTAGACAAGCAACAGCCCAAACTCGGGAGAAACCAGAAGCTCTGGCGCACGTGACATATGCAAATGCTAAACGGGAGATAAACGGCTAGGACAGTTTTTAGGCCATCGGGTAAATATAGAACTTCAACCAAACAGTATACTCGTACAGCTTAGAGCATAGAAATATGTAACATTCCATTGGTTGGCGGGCGAATTCTCCAATCAACCATTCTTCCTTGCTGCCAAGCCAACACCATTCGACATATTCCCATATTATGAGCGACATTATTGCTATCACGTATCGCGCCGTATGGCTCATATATGTTTTAAGTTTTCAGCAAATATTATTTGACTGCGATCGGTTCAGCATTTTGTTGTTGTCGCTTGTGTTTGCACTGAATCGGGTACCGTTAACATTATGTGGTGTACACGCCAACATAATGTTGCCATGCATGTACATATTTGCGAAAGAATCTTCACCAAATGCGAATGGAGTCACAAGTTGCCAGTGATAAAATTGGTCATTGTATTGTTCAAAGATCGCGAAACGAAGGTGGCAGCATATTATGACATAATGGACATTGGACAACATAAATTGTATTGAAGTGCTACGTTTATCAAGTTTATGTCCATTTAGTTATGCATTTATGTGTAACATGGGTGCACAAAAGGAAGCCATAAATTTGATAACTTAATGGAATAGAGGTGTAATAAAACATAAATAGGGTGCAACTGCAGTGTCTTTTGGTTTGGCGGCATAACCAACATGTTAGGATCACTAGATATGTGACTTTACATTACAACATACATTAACTTAATTATACTGCTCAATAAAACAAAAACAAAAACATTTAATGTATTTGAAGCCAGAAAAAGAGAACATAATAATCCAAAGAAACATAGATTACATGATTATTGTTTGCCCATTTAACTAAAAGTTGTAATGTTGCCTAAAAAAGCTTTCAACATAACAATAGCACTAACATTTTGAATTTTCTTGCAAATTGAAAATTAACTACCAAGCTCATAAATTCACTCATAAATCATATCATATTAGTTAACATTTAATATGTTTAAAACATCAAACGTTCATGTATCAGAAACAATCGATGCAAGAAACGTTTAACATGCCGAATAAGAAATGTTTTTGCATATTTCTCTCCATTGTTTAAAAGATATAAATTCTTTTCAAAATTCAAATACCGTCCTTTTTTTAATGGCCAAATTATAATAGGTAAATATATGTTATATTGTTTCTAATCAACTGTTTAATTGAATTTTGGTGACAAATAAATTTTGCTGCAAGGAATTGTGCCAAAAATCGATATAAAAGGTTTTTACCTTAAAAGAACAACAGTTGGTCATGCTAAAATCTATACCCTAAAAAGGCAACATGTAGTTAAGATATCCAAATCTGTATAGAAAATTAAGACGTTTAGATTGCATGGATTGAGCGCCGCTGAATAAATATTTAATAGAACATCGCGACACCATACGAATAATTCATTAGAAAACAATTCGCAACATTTTATTCTTTCGTCAAATAAATGGTCTCAGAATAAGTGAGCGATTTTTTCTTGTTTTACCATTTCTTTCTCCAATATTGGCAGCTCTTGTGTGTTACTTTCTTTCTCCCTCTACAATGAATTGTTTCTTCTTCAAGATGTGGCATGGTAACAGTTTAACGAAATACATGATTGGACATAAATCGATGTTTTTAAGTAAATTGGGATGACAGGAAAGTTTTTGGGAATAAATTTCAATTCCAAAACGGCTTTAACCCAATAATCTTATATAACCGTCTTGCATTTACTTTTATAAAACAAATAGAAAATTATGAAATAGTTCAAGCACCCAATTTACGTTGAAATTTAACCGCTGCACTTCCCAATAGTAGCAAGCAATTTACCTGAAGTAAAAAAAGAAAGTACAAAAAGACAGTTTCTATTTAAAAATGTAAATGAACATCACCTCAATAATTGGCGCATTTTTCGAAGACGCACATAACGTTACCGCTGCGCCCCAACAGGTTGTGCAATAAATCACTTTGCCTAGGCAAATTCTCACACTAAATCTAGTGCGAATATTGTCAGTTCACCGATCACATTCGCCATTCGCAATTTATGTATTCGCCAAGTGCAAACAAAAGCATAAAACAAAACGACAAAACAGCTCAATTGCACATAAAAAAGTCAAGCTGCACATCTAATTGAATGCTGAGCCAACGAAGGAATAGACCGCTGCAAAGTTCAGACACGCAGAAAGAAACAGCACAATAAGTATACAGCCGACTTAAGTGGGTGGAAAAGGAGGCGAATTTAATGCATGCAAGCACGTGTATGCAGATCGACGATGTGACACACAATTATGTATAAAACGATATATGAAATTAGTGTTAAAGTGAAATAGTGAAGCCACGAACGCTGAGTGGAAGCGAGAATCGCGATCGTGTGTGCATTTGCGCGCACTTCTTCAGCTATATATTACCACAATTTGGTATGACGAAGAAGTCTTTGAGACCGTGAGGTCATTTAATATTCGTCGTTTCTTTTCCTCTCTGTGTCGCAGTACTGTGCCGTATGGTTCTTCATTGCTTCGAAAAGAAAGAAATACACTTTTTCGCACTCCCTTTGTGCGCTTCTTCAGTCAGTATGTACGTCCGTGTGCGTCTTTGTGCGCTTTGCCTTCCTATTCGCTTTTTTGGCACCAATACCATCGGCGACGACGAGGCTGTTTTCCACTTGAATGGTTGAATATAAATTGAAGTTACCGGTGAAGAAGCTCTTCATTAGGAAATAGCCGACCGACCATCATTCACCTTCCTCATTTCTTTGGCACTGACAATATATTTTTTTTCAAAGATCGCGATCAGTGTGATCTTTATCAGTTGTGGGCTGCATTTCGTCCGTTCTGGCCAGTGTGGATTATATCAATTGAAGCAGGTTGATCGTGGGTGTTTTTTTGTTTGTTTGTTTTTCATTTTTGTGGATTACAGCAAGTGCAACAAGTGGATTATTTAAGAAAATTTGCTTTTTTAAAGACATTTTGTTTAAATACAAATTAGTTGATTGCAAGTGAAAAGGATACAATGAAGACAGTGATAAGCATTTTGTGTGTGGTGGCTGTGGCGTGGTGTGTTCCAGTCAGGGTGAGTGAAATTGATTTCCCATAATTTTTGAGATTTAAAAATTCGTGTGTCCTCTCTATTTTCAAAATTAAGGATATTTTGAAAAATTAAATTCCGTTCTCAATTAAAAACTTTAATTAACAAAGATTTGTTTGTTTGAAGAAAATTTGTATACAATCAAAGATTATTTGAAATAACTGTAATATTTTGAAATATCGGTTACCGTCTTTTTTTGAAATTTGAATATTGCATTATGAGCATTAAAATGTGGTTTTATGATTACTTTTATTAAACGATTTTAGCACGTCGTTAAAAAATAAACGGTTATTTGAAAATTGCATCCGAAATAGAAAATTGATGGTCTCATTATGCAACAATAATAAATCTGTGCCTATTTTCTATTATGCATAAATGTTTACTTTTTTTGTATTGGGTGAAAAAATTACAAAAAAAAACTCAAGCTAGATATTACACAATTTCTCAATTTCTCAATTAATAAAATTTGTAAATTGTAATCGACAAAACCAAATCAAACCCAGCATTTAGCCAATAGGCAATAAACTCATTCATCGTATTTTAATTGGCATCGATCCTCACATAATAATTCTGAATAAAATCAACAAGTTCCAAATAACAAATAAAAGTTCGCCGTTTGACAAATGCTGTCTGTCAATGGACGAAGAAATTTTTGTAGAAAGTTTGATCATTAATCAAAAAAATGATCAACGATCGCGATCACGTTGAGTCCCACTCAAACAAAAAATGATCAACCACTGATTTATGCAGGCTAAAATTAAAATCTAAACAAAACAAATGATTTCGTCAGGCGCTAACAAAAAAAAAAGATCTAAACTTTGTTGCGTGTTTTAGATTGATATAAATGAAGATGCGGCTGGTGAAAAGCTTTTTTTTAAAAAGCTGCAAAATTCATAATCGATGAAGCAGCGACTATTTTGCTGTAAGCGCTAATCTCTTCTATTAAATCACAATTGAAAGGAAAATATCAATAGAAAAAAAGGAATGAATAAAAATGGAGAAAAAACCCAAGACGAATTGAAAACTATACAGGCAATTTTCCTCGTCACGTTATAAACAATTCGAAATGGCATAGAGAAGATTTAGCATAAATCGATTGTAGGAAGTCCCAGCATGGCATCATGACACTACAGCATAGACATCACATGCATTTAAACATGCGCATCCAAACATCCGCCAGCATATGCCACTGTCACATACGCGGCAGCTGGTTCCTACAGAGATAATCTGCTTATTTTCTAATTAAATTCGAGATAATAGACATTTTGTCGTAACTTGTGAGCATCACGATTCCATAAGTGATGCGCTCCCAGTTCGCACATTCATATTTTATGTAATACGAGCCTCTTATGTTTGCGCAGAAGAACTTACCAGAGTGATGGTAATGTGAGCTTTTACTAAAACGATTGTAAAGATCGTCTTGTGCTTTCTACATGTATCAACTGCCCATTCAATATTTTTGATTCATCGTTTAAAAATTTAAACACATTACGCGAATGGTTTGGAGCAACATGTTTTTCATAGAGTCTCAGTTATGCAAAAATTAGCGAAAATGCTTTAAAATGAATAGAATAAAAGTAGAGACTCTTTTAAACTTTTATATCTTTTTAATTTATTCATAATTCATAACTTTAGATCATTGAAATTGTGTGAAATTCCTCCAATTTGAAGTTTCTACAAACAATTCTTTACGATTTTCATTTTATTGTCTGTTAATTATTCATTATTTAAGTTTAATATTTATTTGCTTTTAATTAGGCTGTTTAAATATATAAACTATATTTAAATTGGCTATTTTAAATAATGAAAGGACAAATTTGAACAACCACTATCCGGCGATACGTATCAAATAACTTTCATTCACATAATTTCCATGGCGTTGCATTAATCATGATTTTATTAATTTTGAAATTTGAATGCATTTAGAGCTATAATATTGCTAATAACCGAAGGCCGTAAAAATTATTACTCAAACTTGACATTTATTACCAGCTTTTCGAATATTTTAGGCGCTAGCTATTTTTTTACGAGCTTGCAACATGTTTGGCTATTTGTTAGTGCACGAAAATAGAAGTGTCAAATTTCATGTATAACATGCTTATTTTAATCTTAGACATCATAATTTATTCATGTCTCTTTGCATAAAGATGCGATTAATCAATTTGCTATAGATACATCTTCTATTGTGCGACGCTTTTGTGATTAAGATGCAAACGCGGATAGATAAACCAAAATGGAACTGTAAGAAATTCCGTGGACAAATAATCCCGCAGAATGGCGCTTACGGAATTTAATTTTCCATAATTTTGTGATGTTACCATAATTTTCTTAAAGATTTTCCTATACTGAGACATGATGTAAGTTAAACTTTTTTTTCCATCATAAGCCATTATTGCATTCCAACAGTAGTTTAAAAAGTAACTAAAAATCAATCAATAATAGTTTTTTCCTTTTGCAAAATTCTTGCTCTTAATCCCAAACAAAACTTACGCAATTCAATTAAAGTCAATAATTTTGGTTGGCTTTGTTTATAAAAGAGAGATTATTTACATTGAGATTTTAGTGAAAATTAGAAGATGGCATAAAATCCTATATACAATAATTTATAGTTCCCATTCACCTGTTTCACTTCCAACGCAATCAACAAACAAATGGTAACGATTAGCATCGATATCAAGATTAACAATAAATTACAAATTCTAAATTATCATAACTATCCACTAATCAAGAAGAAGACGGAAGCACGCACAAAATGTTGAACTGATCTTTTAACCTTTATTTCCATCTAAATTAGTAACTACATTTCTACTCATTTACGGACTGAAGACAGCTTTTGTCACCTACTTAACATACAAATTCAATAACTTTAAGATTACAGACACCTTTGTTGTGAATCATGCGAATGGAAAGTATACCGATCTCCATAACACTCTAATTTAAATATAAATTACTATAAAGTATGTGTACTATTTGAATAGGCAGGCGAAAAGCTTAAGGAGGATCAGCCTCCTCTTATGCGTTAATTGCCATTAAGGAATTGGCCCGATAAATTGATTTCCTCGTTTGCAATTAGAGACGGAAAATGTTGCATCAAATTATTAATTAATTATTGTTAGGCGAAAGAAAAAAATCAAATTAATAAAACAAACAAAAACACAATCTCTCGCTATTTTGTCTTCGATCGATTCGCAACATCAAAGCTATTGGTCTGCGAATGTCTTAAAGACTTGGATGTCAATGCCACTAATTTTCGCAGTTCATTTAACCCGCATTAGATTACCATACATTTGCCAAAATATTTTTCTTAAAAAAAAACATTATAAAATCGTAGCCGCAATGGATCGTTAGCGTTGGCGTCTTACTGTTAAAAACTGCATCCAATGGTGGACAATGGGACTGCTCAGTTTTTACGTCAGACATTCCAAAAACAATCTGCGCTGACTAAATTTTTGAATAGGAAGTTGGAGATCTTTAAAGACTTTCTCGCTCGACATTCCCAGAATGTCACATGCGCACAATTTTTCTTTTAAGGTTCATCTTCGCTTCATTATTGTTTTTTATTGAAGTTTTTGCACATGAACATTAAAACGTTTGTGTGTGATGTGGATTAAGTTATGCTGAAAGTGAATTTGGTCATAAATCACTTCTCATATAAACCGCTGTTAAAATGTACCATTTAGCGGATGAGCGAATTAAGATTGCCTCACGATTCGCGTTGTGTGTGCGCGAGATTGGCGTCACACGAGCTGGCGCTGAAAAACTGTAACTGCCGGAGACTGAGCACGACAAAGGTGCATCTTGGGATATTGAATGACGATTAAAATCAATACTGACATAAAAACATCTGAACGCGAAAAATCGAAAGTGAAGGTGGTTAGATGTTAATTAAGTTTTAGCCAATGGGCTCGTCTGCCAAAAAATTGAAGAAGAAGAAGTCGCAAGATGACAACTAAGTGTACACGCGTCGAATTGTGTAAAAAACCGGACGCCTAACAATATTAAATTTGAGAATTTATAATTGAGGATGATTGTCTTGTTGGGCAACAATTCATAGATTGGCTAGGGTAATTATGATAATTGCCTGCAGCATGCATGTGTAAGATGTCGTTCAATTAGCTGTTTACGCAAAGACGTCTGGCTCAGTTCTGGCTGCATCTGGCTAATCGACAGAGTCAATAAGTGTCTGTGTATAATTTAGTTATTAAATGTGTGGAAAGGGCTTCTTCAAACATCGTCTCACCAATCGATAGAGTCATACTTTCACTGCACGAACCATGGATTATGTGCGAATGCTTTATGAGAATTAATTATGCACACGCTTCTGAGAATTTCAAAGGAAATTCCTTATGTACATAATGGCTTTCAGTTCTTTTTCCTGCACAGTGACTTATGGATGTTCTTCTTTCAACGTCAAAGCGGCTATTTGCATTTGCAATTTTACATAACTGATTAATTAAATAAGTCCATTTAAGATAAATTATTATCGGAAGAAGATCGTATCTGCTATTTTTGAAAATAAATAAACCGTCAAGATTAATGTGTTGATTATTGTTATGGCAAACAAACAATTAGTGAAAGCAATTTATTTTTATTAACTGCTAGCCCAACAAACCACCAAAATTATAATTTGTTTCTACGTAATTTGGACAAATATTTGTCTACAAAACGTCTCATATAGTAACTTAATTTGCATATATTCCCACACAACAAACATAACGTCCATTCACATTTCTGCATAAATTAGATGGCTCGCGGTTTTATCCCAAATTTCAGTTCGGAGGCATGCCAATTGTGTATCAAAATAGCCACATCAATAATGGTTTAATGATTGTGGCGAGGAGATGAGCGCTCCAATAAACACTTATGGGCAGAGGTTCCTCTCATTTAATATGGCGCACCGAAATCATAATGATAGGCTCTTGATCTTAATTGTACAACATCACAAAGAAATTAAAGAAGAAATTCATTAAATCAGATTCGCTAATTGCTTCCCCGAGCGTTTAAAGCGGGGATCTAACCAGTAGAGAGTTATCGTAGCACGTTGTCTCGGCCCGCGAAATGAAAACATAAACAATCCGTCGGCGCTATTTCTTCCTAATTGCACCGCGGCCGCGGTGAGCAAGCTGCGCTGTTTTTCGGCGGCTTTTGCCCACATCTGCCTCTTCTTCATCATCTTCGATCATCGCGATGA